>JAGDQP010016777.1:0-39896 GCA_022664845.1 Lepisma saccharinum
ATATATATATATATATATATATATATATAAAAGAAATTGCGATGTTAGTTACAAGTTCTATTGTACAATAGATTGCATACCTACCAATATTCAACTACCATTTATCCTCATGGAATCATGTTTCAATTTGTTGAAATAGAAAAAACTATGTAAGTTCAAATTTAATAGATAGGCTATATATATTGCTAAATGTACCATAATTATACGAAGTAAACTTCCATACACAAGTAATATGCTCTAGTATGAGTAGATTGCTTTCTTCTACTTATCTTAAAGAGATACATGCATAATCGTGTTTAGTTGTAGACGAATTGAAAGGATTGTTGGTGGTTTATTTACAATATGTTTCGTAACAACAGCCTAACAAGAAAACGTATTGATATACAGCAAATACATCACAAAATTTATACAATAAAGGACTTGTAAAACTCTGTTTGAATTGAGCTCAACAAGACTTCTAGTCGGGGAAAACTTGCCTAACCTGCAGGCAATAATTATGGTTTTAAGTTTTAGTCTATGAAGATTTTAGTGTTTCAAAATGAATTTTCTAAATACTTAGTCTCTGTAAAATTAGCATTACAACTCGTCTATAGTTCATTCCTGTCCCGTTGTAGTAACGACATATAGTTTCGTTAGGAAGAGCAGATATTCAATGGTGTTTAGGTAAGACTAATTCAGGTGATTCATGTTCGCTTTAACACATTGCCTGAAATTGTAACTCATGTTGAGAATGTTATTATTTCTAAACTCAGTTTCATTACTCAATCGCTACAAAACGAAATTCTTTCTGTAGCTCTGTTGTTTCGCTAACAATCTTTACATACGATAACAGTGAACAACATGACGTAAAAAGTAGTGCGGACTTGTACGTAATTCTGAATTAAGAATACACTTTTAAATCTTCTGTCCATTAGTACTTAATTAGATGCATTAACATTAGATTAATCTTTGTTCGGCCAAACGAGCAAGCGTAACAAAGAGTTTAAGGAATATAAGAAACTACAGTGCAAATTACAAATTCTAATGTACAATTAATAGCGTAACTACCAATGTCTACTACCATTTATCTTCAATGAGTTGTGATCCAACTTGTTGAAGTAAGGATAAGCGAAGAAAGTTAGAGTTTATTACAATCGCACGATATTTAGCTAAATGTAACACACCTACACGAATTAAACTTCCATACTCATGCAATATATTATAGTAATAATAGTATGCTTTCCTCTACTTACCTTAAAGAGATCTTGGTTGGTTTTGTACAAAATCGTGTTTAGTTGTACACGAGTTCAAAGAATTGTTGCTGGGTGATTTAGAATTTGTTGGTAACAATACCGTACGAGGAAAAAACATATTGTTGTTAAAGCAATTATATAACACAATTCATACAATAAAGAATTGTGAAGCTGTTTCAAGACGAACTCCACATGACTTCGAACCTCTGAAACCTTGCTTAATCTTTTAACTGTTAACCTTCACAGAATAATAATAGCAATACAATAAGTAGGCTTTCGTACTGCGATATTGATGTTCTAAAACTTGCTACTATTATCCTGGCTGGAAAGAAAATGAAATGTAGTCGTTCTGAAGATAGTTTTGGTATGTCTGCTTACGTTCTTAAGCATATAATAGACCTAATTATTTTTCCCCTGTGTGATCTTATAAATAACTATATTGTTCAAGGTAATTGTAATAGTATATTAAAAAACACAATCATTGTCCCAATATATAAGAAAGATAATAAAAAGATTTCCATAATTAACACCCAATTGCCCTTACTTCTGTAACTTCCAAGGTATTTGAACATGTATTACTGGAGCAATTGTGGGCCTACTTTAAAATGAATAAATTTCTTAATGACTGTCAGTATGGGTTCAGAGCAGAGTGGAATAATTGACGCGGTAGAAAGGGTTGTTAGCGAAATCTATGCAAATATGGAACAACAAAAGATAACTTCTGCTACTTTAGTCGACTTAAGTAAAGCTTTCGATACTCTTTCACATAATTTACTAATTAAAAAGTTATCTCTTTATTGAATAGAAGGGAAAGAACTAAATTTATTAGGCTCTTACCTTACTGATCGTAATCAGGTTGTAAAGATTAACAACAATATTTCGGGAACCACGATTATAAATAGAGGTGTTCCACAAGGTTCTATTTTGGGATCACTTTAATTTCCAATATATATGAATGATTTTCCGCAATCACTGTGCTCAAGATCTATATTATACCCAGATGATATCACAATGTTACTGGGTAATAAAGATTTAGCTATTTTAAATACTGAAATAGCTATGTAGTGTTAAGAGCTGACAGAAAACTTGTTTCCTCTTATAAAAAATCTGGGGGTGGGGTTCTGTTGGCTGTAAATAAAAAGTTTCGAGTGCAGCAAGTTTCCTCCCCTGATATCCCTGGTGTAGATTGTATTCTAGCCAAACATTTTGTAAATAATGTTATTTGTATATTTATGTGTTGTACCTGCGTCTCCTATTTCAGTATACAAAGATTATTTTGATTTTAGATATAGTGTATTACCACCAGAAAGCAGCATTCTCCTAATAGGCGATTACAATATTTCTGAATTGAGAGCAACTGATTTCGATTTTCTTAACTCAGCAACAACCTGCCGTGAATTATATAATTTGATGATTTTTTTCAATTTAAAATCTTTCAACAATGTTAAAAACAAACATGGTAAAACATTAGAGTTAGTGCTTTCTAACTTTCAAAGTGTTGTTGTTGCGCATGAACATGACTCGATCATTCCTGAGGATGTTCATCATAATGCATTATTAGCTAAGTTTATGTACATCAAGCGGATCAAAAATATAAGTGACATACAATTCATTACAACTTTTCCAAAGCCAGTTACGAGCAATTATATCGCGACATTGCATCAGTTAATAGGGAAAGTGTATCGGACAGCTTAATAGTCAATGACGCTGTTGACTCTTTCTATAATACATTATATGCTATTTTCGACAAATGTATACCACGAAAGAGACCTAAACTAAATTACCGCATCTGGTTTTCAAATTACTCAATGAAACTAATAAGAAAAAGACATACCACCGTAGAAAATGAAAAAAGCAATCGGAGATGTTAGTTATCACTGTAATAAATTAAAAGAATTACGTACGCTCTCCAAAAAAGAAATATCTACAGCCTATAGAACTTATTTGCGCAATTGTGAAACTGACATTTTAACTGAACCCCAAAGCTTTTGGACATTCATAAAAAATAAAAGACGAAAATCAGAATGCAATGTGCTAAATTACGAGGGACAGCAATTAAGTGAAGAAACCGCTATTGCGAATGCATTCATGAAACATTTTCAAGTACCCTACAATGTGTCAAAATATATCCTTAATACTTTAACTGAACACAATTGTTCTCAAATTTTAGATAAATTATTTCTCGAACACATTTAACTAAAGGACGTAGAAAAAGCTATTAAATAACTGAAACCTCGGACATCTTTCGGAGCTGATAAAGTCCCATCATATATTATCAAAGGTTGTTCTGAAATACTAAAATATCCACCTCAAGCGATTTTCAATAAATCGCTAGCAACCTGTGAATTCCTTCACAAAAGGAAACTTGCCGATATCTGTCCCATTCCTAAAAGTAGTGGCACGAGTAATGACATAAAACATTATAGTCCAATTGAAAAAATATATGCGCCAGCCAAAGTATTTGAAATTACTGAAATGGCCTGTCGGGAGAATGTGCTCATTATATAATTGTATACTTAAAGAATATCCTGAGATTGATATATTTAACGCAAATAGTAGAGAATTCCATTCTTTATAAAATAGTGAATACTTTATGCAGAATATGTTACCATGCATCTCCAAATATGTACGTTACACCTATGTGTGTATGTAGAAAATGTCATATGTGTATGTTGAACACCACAATTAGGCTATTAACCTGTTGTGTTCAATAAATAAATAAATAAATACACCTCTGGCAGAAGGAAGATTGTTCCAATCTGCTTAGTTTCAAAAAAAAGAATTTAATTAGGCTTGTTTATGGTTTAAACAAAATGATTTTTAATTTGAATTTTGATAAAACCGAAAATATTATTTTTGCCTTAAACCTCAACTCTTTAATATTTCATACTAAAAATTCTGTTAAGTTGTTGGGAATTCATCTGGATAATGGGTTGTCATGGAACACTCATATCGATAGTGTTATAAACAAATTAGCAAAAAAAACACATTTGCTAAAAAGATTAAAATATTCTTTATCTATGAAATACCTGATAATGACTTAACATGTAATGCTAATTTACAGATACTATTTCTTGTTTTTTTCTTGTTAGGCTATTGTTACGAACAAATAGTAAATCACCAGCAACAATTCTTTCAATTCGTCTACTACTAAACACGATTGTGTATGAAACAAACGAAGATTCCTTTAAGGTAAGTAGAACAAAGCAAACTACTATTACTAGAGTATATTACTTGTGTATCGAAGTTTATTTCGTATAATTATGGTACATTTAGCAAAATATAATGCGATTCTATTAAGTTTGAACTTAAGTAGCTTATTATATATCAGTAAGTTGAAAAATGACTCTATGAAGATAAACGCTAGTTGAATATTGAAAGATATGCATTCTATTGTACAATAGAACTTGTAAATACCATTACAACTTTTCATATACATTAAACTCTCTGTTACGCATGCACGTTGGGACGAACAAAAAATCTTTCAATGGTAATAAAACTAAACAAGTAATAATAGACAGAAAATTGAACAGTGCATCCTTAATTCAAAATTACGTACTTTTGTACAAGTTCGCGCTACTTTTAACGTCAGTTATTCACTGTTATCGTATGTAAAGATTCTTAGCGAAACAACAGAGCTACAGAAAGATTTTCGATTTGTAGCGGTTCTGTAATTGAACTGAGTTTAGAAATGACAATTTTCTTGACATAAACTACCTTTTCAAGCAATGCTTTAATTGCGAACATGTTTCATTTGAATTGGTCTTAACTAAGAATAATTGTATATCTTGATTTCCTAACAAAATTTGATGTTGATCCTACAACGGGACAGGAATTATATGAATGAACTCTAGACGTACTGCAATACTAATTCTACAGACACTAAGTCTTTAGAACATCAATTGTTACCGCCCATACAATTAATTTTATCTTATCTTTAGAACATCAATTTCGCAGCTCGAAAGCCTACTTAGGGTATTACCATTTTTATTCTCTGTAGGTAAACAGTTAAAGGATTAAGCATGGTTTCCGAGGTTTCTTAGTCATGTATAGTTCGTCTTGAAACAGTTTCACAATTCTTTATTGTCTGGACGTTTTGTATTGCATTTGAGCAAGCTTTGGAGGTATCGGATGTTTGATAACAAGGATATGACCTAATCAAAAGAGTTGCTTGGCGAATCCTTTGATCTACCGACAAACTTTTTCCTTGTGAGTTTGGTCTTTTTCTTAAATATCTCTTAATCTATAGAAGATAGACGAATTTGTAAAGATAACTTTTATACAGTTTTTTTATATTCTCTGTCTAGTGGTGTTATTAGTTTGCTCATATATTTAGTATTTAAGGAGATAAATTAAATTTTTCGAATATCTAATTTGCTCACAGTTTTGTAAGGTTGTAACTTTAGATCCAGTTCTTTGTTTCCTGAATGGTTTCTAATTTAAATGTTTCGAACGGTTCTCTAATGGATTTCTCAGAGATTGATTATGGTAGCGCTATAAAAGATAAGGTTCTACCTTATACAGAACCGGATGACTGTAAATCTCAATTGGATAAATCTTTTATGATTAGCAAAAATCTTACCGGGACGATATTGTTAGAGATACCTCTCATGACGATTCACTGAAAATGTTGACTTAAATTCATCACTTTTAAAATCGCAATGTAATTCATCACCTAATCATTATCAGGAGTTAAATAATCAGGGAATAGGTATCCCTACACAGAATAATGGTTCTTTGAACAATATCCCTCTGTTCTTAGACAGGTGTACCCAGGTATATTTATGGGATTTCGACGTACCTGATGCTGCAAAGGATGGTATGTTTCTGGAACTCCTATGCGATCGTAGTGTGTGTAGAATGCTAGTTCTTAAACATCTTTTTTTTATGTATGAGGCTGTCGGTTCTGTGGTTAGCACTGTTACCGCAACATCCCCTATAAACCTCTCAGTCTCTAATAGTGAAGTGAATAGAAACGGCTATTCTTGTTCCTTATCGGGAACTGGTTCGGGTAGTCCCAAATCTCCTAATTAAATGTTGACCATCTGAAGCGCGACTTGGAATTTATGGAGGAGAAGCTAAATAAGGATAAACTAGAGTTCTTTAATCTCTTAAAGATAAAAGAAACAGAAATAATTTCACGTAACGACACCATCGCGGAACTCTACTCAAAAGTTGAGCGACTTAAATTATCCTTATATCAAAAGGATTCACTTTTGATTGATGTTGTGAATTATGATTGACCTAGCATTGCTAAATTTCCGTATGAGATACCTGATAATCATGCTGTGATAAATAAACAAGAGTTATTGAAGGCAAATTTACCTTCCTCTAAATGTACCTTTAATAAGGATGTACTTTCCTGTAACACGAACGGTCCTAGAAATATCTTAATTTTTGCTGAGAGTCATGGCCGTGGTATTTCGAAGTTGTTACTTGATAAGTCTAGTAATAAAATAATGGCTGTTATAAAACCTGGTGCCCATTTCTCCGAGGTGACGAGGAGTGTTCGACAGGAAACTAGATCCTTAAGTAGCCATGACCTGGTTATACTAATGGCTGGTTCAAATGACGTTTATTCTAATAATTCCTCAAAATCTCTAAGAGAATTAAGACAACTTTTGGCGGTGTTATCTTATGTGGGGGCGTTGCTGTCTATTATTCCTACAAGGTACGATCTTTCTAACTGGTCATGTGTGAATAAAGAAATGAAATTAGTTAATTTAAAAATTATGAATCTCCAAAAGCGTTTTAAGAACTTGGGGGTTATGGATATTAGTAAGTTTGGTAGAAGATTTCATACTACATATGGTATGCATTTTAGTCTCTTGGGTAAAAGATTGATTTGTAATGATATTTTCTATTTGTCTAACATAGTTGGTGAACACTTAAATAACTGCTCAAATACTACCTTAGCTTTACCATTCGCTGATCAGGGAAACTGATGACTTTGCTGGCCCCCTCGGAGGTTCTGGCTGGTAATTCATTGACTAACTCTTCTTGTTTTTTGGATATTAAATTATCAAATATTTCCTTGAATGGATCGAATAAGTGGAACCCGAGTTTGGTCTCCACTCTTTTAAGATTTAATCATTGCGCCTATACCGTAAATTCAGAGAATAGTTTTATATTTACGATATTGCATTACGTAATAAGCTGGGTAAACTGGAATTAATACTGTATGACCTAGCTTGAAACTTGATTTGCTTAAATGAGCATTGGATGAGTTCTGATGAAATTGATATGTATATTCCTAACAATTACAGATTAGTCACACATTTTTGTAGACAGGACACGAAGCACGGAGGCTTGCTATTTTTATGAATAACGGTTTTACTTTGAGTTATGAATAATTGATCTGACCGAAATTTGTACTCCTATAAGTTTTGAAGTGGTTGGAATTAGGATTCCGATTGTTAAACTTATTATAATTTCTATTTACAGAACTCCTAATTCTCTGTTTGTAAATTTTATGTCCACTATTGAGAGCTTATGTGGCCAACTTGGAAAATACAAGGATTATATGTTGGTTTTTATTTTAACATAAATATAAATGTCCTGAAGGATTCTTCGGAGGTCAATTTGTCGGCACCTTGAATTCTGTCGGCCTGAGGTATAAAAATGATCTTGCAACGCGCTATCATGCTTGTTTAGAAAATGTTATGAATAATATTGATAATAATAATCTGTCGTGTGGTACTATCCACCCTAAAATTTCAGATCATTTAGGACTGTGGATTATTTTTGATGATTTAATAGATTACACTGCTACTGTGGAGAATAACTAAATTACCTCATATCGCCCCTTAACGAGATTAAAACTTGAATCACTTCGTTCTTTTTGTTTTTAATGGATTTTAATGCTTTGCTTAATTTTCCCTTACCCATCAATTGTTCACAGTCTCTTGAATCCGCCTGGTCTACCTTTATTGAAATCCTGCATATCCCTCTATTTTCCTTTAAAGTTAAAATTGGGTAATGTGGATAAAGATGTCAATATTAAATGCCAATGGTATACTTATAAATTAAGGCGGATAAGGAACCTACATTTTAACTACTACGCTCGGGCCATAGGGGGTGAAAAAAACTTGAATCTAAATATAAATCCCTAAAAGCACTTTACAGATCGGAAATAATTAAAGCAAAAAGAAATTTTAACGATCTATATATTAACAATTCCTCAAATAAAGTTAGGGCAGTTTGGAAGGTTATGAACTCACTACCGAACAGAAATAAATATGATGATTTAATAGATATATCTCCGGATAAGTTTGGTATGCACTTTTCCTGTAATACTCCAATTTTTCCTCCAGCTTAATTGGTAGTCATCAGGCCCCTAAGAATTGTCTTGCCGATGATATGATTGACGTAACGCGCAGTCCTCTAGAGCTGACACCTTCTACACCTATCGACGTTATCTTAATTGTAATGAAGGTAAAGAATAGAAGAAGCGAGGACATTTTTGGAAAGTCTCCCTTCTTTCTTAAACACATAATTGATTTGATAGCTTGCCCTCTTTCCACTCTCTTAAATTGTTCATTAAATCTTTTTATATTTCCTCCTTGTGTTAAAGGCTCTATTATTATTCCTGGAAGAAGTGTGATAAAACTAATTTAGATAACTATCGCCCTATTGCTATTGTCCCTGTGTTATCGAAACTTTTTGAGCAATTTATATATAATCAGATAATTGCTTATAGTGACTTGCATAATATATTGCACCCTGCCCAATATGGTTTTAGAAAGGGATTCTCCACAATTGATGCAGTAGAAAAAGTCGTCAGAATTATTTATGTGAATTTTGAAAAGAAATATTCAACATCTGTAACCATGGTCGACCTTAGTAAGGTCTTCGACTCTATCTCACATAATCATCTAATTAAAAAAATTCAAATTATGGATTTACTCAGAATGTACTTAAACTATTGTCTTCATATTTTAGGGAACGATCCCAGATTGTTAAAATAAATAACATGTTATCTCGCCCTTCTCAAATCAATAAAGGTGTCCCCGAAGGTTCGATACTCTGTCCAATTTTGTTCTTATTCTACATAAATGATTTCCCCGCTTACATAGAAAATATTTCAATTCCTATATTATATGCTGATGATACGACTTTAACTATATATCGTAAGGATATCGATCAAATTGCTATTGCATCTGATTCTTGCTTAGATGAAGCAAATAGATGGTTTATTTCCAATGATCTTACAATAAATAAACTAAAGACCGAAAATTTATTATGTTCTTTAAACCAAAATATAATTAAAGCGAACACTAACAATTCGGTCAAAATGTTGGGTATCCATATCGATCCTAAGTTAAAGTGGGATGCCCACATAACGCAGTTAGCTAAATCTCTTGGTAAAAACTTATTTATACTTAGAAGATTAAGAAATTATATTTCATTCGAATGTTTGAAATCTGTCTATTTCGCCTTGGTCCATTCGTTGATTTCGTATGGAACAATTCTTTGGGGTAATTCCTCTGGAGCTAAGGACATATTTATATGACAGAAGAAAGCAATCCGCTGCCTAATAGGTTTAAATAGTTCTGTTTCGTGTAAAGCTGCATTCCGTCATGAGTGTATTAAGACTTTGCTATGTATTTACGCTTTGTATTGTTTGTTATATATCAAAAACAATAGGTCCGATTTTCCTAAAATAAGTAGCGACACAAAATACGTAAGAAGATACGGATCTAACTTCAGACTACAATTTTCGCCTGGGTATTACCCATAAAAATCATATTACCACAGGTGTAAAATTGTTTAATAGGCTGTCCCCAAATGTTAAAGAGCTAAGTTTGAAAACTTTTAAGGCATATCTGAAAATAATTCTTATAGAATCTGTAGCTTACAATATAGAGGAAATCGAGTCCTACTTAAAGCTTAACATGCAGAATTGAATTCTATGTCATAGATTCCTCTCCGATAAATTTGGTAATTTTTTAATGTATTTTTCTAGCTGTTCATATATTGTAATTTTATAACATTTTCTTATCCGGACATTTCTTTTATGGACATTGCATTTGAATTTTATGGTATTTGATTTGTAATCCCTCGTACACTTTGCTTGTAATTTTTAAAAGGGATGATTATATCTAATGTAAATTATCTAATTTTGTACTTGTAATTTGTTATTATATAATATTGTTGCCTGAAGATATTGATAGTTGTGCACCTGGCTCCTGAATAGAATAAATATCACATGATATATGATATGATATGATATGATATGATATGATATGATATGATATGATATGATATGATATGATATGGTATGATATGAATTGGGTTATATAATTGCTTTAACAACAATATGATTTTCATCGTACGCTATTGTTACGAACAAATTGTAAATCGCGAAGCAACAATTATTTGAATTCGTCTACAACTAAACACGCTTACTGACGATGGCGATGACTTATGAAACTGACGATGGTCTCTTTAAGGTCAGTAGAAGAAAGCATACTATATTTAGTATAGTATATTGCATATGTACGGAAGTTTATTTCCTGTAATTGTGTTACATTTAGCAAAAAAGCGTGCTTTTGTAATAAACTCTAATTTTCCTTGCTTATCCTTACTTCAACAAGTTAGAACATAACTCATTGAAGAAAAATGGTAGGAGATATTGGTGGTTATGAAATCAATTGTACATTAGAACTTGTAATTAACACTGCAACTTCTTATATTCATTAAATTCTCTGTTACGCGAGCTTGAAACATTCTTTCAATGTTAATACAACTATTTAACTAATAATGGACAGAAGATTTAAAAGTGTATTCATAATTCAAAATTCTGTTAAAGTCTGTGCTACTTTTAACGCCATGTTGTTCACTGTTATCGAATATAAAATTTGTTAGCGAAATAAATCTAGGGCTTCAGAAAGAATTTCGATTTGTAGCTATTGTGTAATGAAAATAAGTTTAGTAATAGTAACTTTTTCAACATGTTCTACTGTTTCGGGCAATGTGTTAATAGTGAACGTGTATCATATGAATTAGTCTTAACTAAACACAATTGTATATCTGGTCTTCCTAACGAAACTCGATGTCGTTACCACAACGCAGCAGGAATGAACTATAGACGAGTTGTAATGCAAATTTTATAAAAAAAAGTATTTAGAACATCAATTTTGAAACATTAAATCATTCATATATTATTACCATAATTATCTCGTAATGGTTATGAGTTTCAAGATTAGGCAAGTTTTCCCCGACTCGTAGCCTTGTTGTGTTTGTTTTAAACACAGGTTTACAGGTCCTTTATTGTATAAGTTATGTGATGTATTTGCTGTATAACAATATTTTTTTGGTAAGACTATTATTACGAAAGAATGTAAATCACCCAGCAACATTTTTTTAATTCGTCTACAGCTAAACACGATTATGTATGAAACTAACGAAGATCTCTTTAAGGTATGTAGAAGAAAGCAATCTACTGTTAATAGAGCATATTCCTGTTGTATGGAAGTTTATTTCGTATAATTATGGTACATTGGCAAAATATATTGCGTTTCTTTTAATTTTGAACTTACTTAGCTTATTCTATATAAACAATTTGAAAAATGACTCCATAAAAATAAATGCTAGTTGAATATTGCTAGATATGCAATCTATTGTACAATGGAAGTTGTAAATAACATTGCAACTTCTTATATTCATTAAACTTTCTGTTACGCGTGTGTGTTTGGCCGAACCAAGATTCTTCCAATGTTAATACAACTAATTAGGTAATAATGGACAGAGGATTTAAAAGTGTATTCTTACTTCAAAATTACGTTTAAGTCCGCTCTACTTTCCACTTCATGTTGTTCACTGTTATCGTATATAAAGATTGTTAGCGACAACAGAGCTACAGAAAGAATTTCGATTTGTAGCGATTGAGTAATGAAACTGAGTTTAGAAATAATAACATTCTCAACATGTGCTACAGTTTCAGGCAATGTGTTAAAGCGAACATGTATCACCTGAATTAGTCTTAACTAAACAGAATTGTATATCTGGTCTTCCTAACGAAACTCAATGTCGTTACTACAACGGGACAACAATGAACTATAGACGAGTTGTAATGCTAATTTTACAGAGAATAAGTCTTCAGAACATCAATTTTGTTGTTTCGTTAACAATCGTTAAATATGATAACAGTGAACAACTGACGTTAATGGTAGCGCGGACTTTCTATAGATATAAAAAATATAAGATATATCTTTTTATAGACTTAGATATAAAAGTTCGTAATTTGGATTCAGAAAGCACTGTTAAATTTTCTGTCTATTGTTTCTTGTTTAGTTGTATTACCATTGAAACATTTTTGTTCGTCCCAACATGCATGCGTAACAGAGAGTTTAATCTATATAAGTAGTTGTAATGTTTTTTACAAGCTCTATTGTACAAACTTGTTTAAATAGAATAAGCTAAGTAGGTTCAAACTTAATAGAAACGCAATATATTTTGCTAAATGTACCACAATTTTCGAAATAAACTTCCATCCACAAGCAATATGGTCTAGTAATAGTAGATTGCTTTCTTATACATACCGTAAAGAGATCTTCGTAGGTTTCATACGTAATCCTGTTAGTTGTCGACGAATTCAAGGAATTCTGATAGTTGTAGAAATTCTAGATCTTTGATGGTATTATACACAATCGTGTTTATTTGTAGACGAATTCAAAGAATTGTTGCTGGGTGATTTACATCTTGTTCCTAACAAAAGCGTACAAGGAAAAATATATTGTTGTTATAGCAATTATATAACACAATTCATACAATAAAGCATTATGAAACTGTTTCGAAACGAACTCCACATGATTTAGAAGCTCGGAAATCTTGCCTAATCTTTTAACTATTAACCTACACAGAATAATAATGGTAAAACCCTAAGTAGGCTTTCGTGCTGCGAAATTGATGTTCTAAAGACTCAGTGTCTGTAGAATTAGTATTGCAGTACGTCTAGAGTTCATTCATATATATTTTCTGTTCTGTTGTAAGAAGAATATTGACTTTCGTTCGGAAATCCAGATATACAATTCTCTTTAATTAAGACAAATTCAAATAAAACATGTTCGCAATTAACACATTGCTTGAAACGGTAATTTAAGTCGAGGAAACTGTTATTTCTATACTCAGTTCAATTACACAACCGCTATAAATCGAAATTCTTTATGTAGCCTTATTGTTTCGCTAACAATCTTTACATATGATAACAGTGAACAAGTAACTTTAAAAGTTGCGCGGACTTGTATTAAAATACGTAATATTGAATTAAGAATACACTTTTAAATCTTCTGTCCAATATTACTTGTTTAGTTGAATTACCATTGGGAGAATTTTGTTCGGCCAAAAAAGCATGCGTATCAAAGAGATTAATGAATATAAGAAGTTGTAGTGTTAATTACAAGTCCTAATGTACAACTGACTGCATAACCACCATCATCTACTAGCATTTATCTTCAATGAGTTATGTTTCAGTAAGAAAGTTAGAGTTTATTACAAAGGCAGGTTATTTTGCTAAAAATAATACAATTACATGAAATAAACTTCCATACCCATGCATTATACTATAGTAATAATAGTATGTTTTCCTCTATTTACTTTAAAGAGACCTTCGTTGGTTTCATGCACAATCGAATTCCGTTGTAGGAACGTAATCCTGTTAGTTGTCGACGAATTCAAGGAATTCTGATAGTTGTAGAAATTCTAGATCTTTGCTGGTATTATACACAATCGTGTTTATTTGTAGACGAATTCAAAAATTTGTTGCTGGGTGATTTACAACTTGTTCATAACAATTACGTATGACGAAAACCATATTGTTTTTAAAGAATTATATAACACAATTTATACAATAAAGTATTATGAAACTGTTTCAAAACGAACTCACATGACTTCGAACATCGGAATGTTGTCTAATCTTTTAACTGTTAACCTACACAGAATGATAGTGGTATTACTTTAAATAGGCTTTCGTGCTGCGTAATTGATGTTCTAAAGACACTGTCTTTATAGAATTAGTATTGCCATACGTGTAGAGTTCATCGTGTCCCGGTGTAGAAACCACATTGAGTTTCGTTATGAAATCCAGATATACAATTCTGTTTAGTGAAGCGTCATGATATTTAACCGTTTAAAGCAATTCCTGCAAGATTGACGCCTAGGAAGACCATATATAATTCTAATTGCCTTCTTTTGTATCTCAAAAAGAAACTAAAAAACCAGGTGAAGAACCCCAAAATATAACACCGTAGTTTATTTATATGGCTACTAAAGAATGCATCATCAACCATACATAAATATTTTAATGAAATACAGGCACGTAGCTTACGTAATAGATATAAGCTTTTAGATAATTTATTTATAAGCTGGTGAATGTGAACCGACCTTGTCAAAGTAACGTCAATATACATACCTAACAACTTCACATGTTTAGAAGAATTTCGATCTTCAATATCTTTCTTTAAACATAATAAAATATTATCTGTTTTATCAACATTGATTTTCAATTCATTTACATGAAACCAATTTATAATTTCATTTAATTCAATTTGGTTATGTTTTCTCAAGTTTTCAAGATTAACATGTCCCATTATAAGTATAATATCATCTACCTATAAATAGGATTTACATGCAACGCATTTGGAAGATCATTCATGTATAACACAAACAATACGGGACTCATAATGGATCCCTGAGGAACCCCTCTATTCATAACTCTGAAACTAGATATAATACCGTTTACCCTAACAGCCTGCATACGATCCATCGAATACGACTGTATTATTTTCAAGCTCAAGTCAGTCAACCAAAAGTATTTCAGTTTCCCTAATAAAGTACAATGTGAGACAGAGTCAAATGCCTTACTCAAGTCTAATAAGGTTACCGAAGTTATTCTATATTTTTAGTAGTTGGTTAGGATCTCTCCAACAACTCTTTCAATAGCATCAATAGCGCTAGTACCTTGTCGGAAGCCATATTGGCAGGAATTTATCATTATATTTAACTTAATCTTAACAAAACACAGTTGTATATCTGGTCTTCCGAACAAAACTCGATATTGTTACTACATTTGGAAAGGAATGAACTATAGACGAGTTGCAATACTAATTTTACAGAGACAAAGTCTTTAGAACATCAATTTTGGAACACTAAAATCTTCATAGACTATTAACATAATTATCGTGTGTAGGTCAGCAGTTACAAGATTAGGTAAGTTTTCCCCGACTCGAAGTCTTTCTGGGCTCGTTTTAAACAGAGTTTTACAAGTCCTTTATTGTATAAATTTTGTGATGTGTTTGCTGCATAACAATATTTTTCTTGTTATCTTATTGTTACGAACAAATTATAAATCACCCAGCAACGATTCTTTGAATTCCTCTACAACTAAACACGATTATGTATGAAACCAACGAAGATCTCTTTAAGGTAAGTAGAAGAAAGCAATCTACATTTATTAGAGTATATTACTTGTGTATGGAATTTTATTTCGTTTAGTTATAGTACATTTAGCAGAATATATTGCGTTTCTATTAATTTTGAACTTATTTTTCTTCTGCTATTTCAAAAAGTTGAAACATGACTCCATGAAGATAAGTGGTAGTAATATTGGTAGATATGCAATCTATTGTACAATAGAACTTGTAAATAACATTGCTACTTCTCATATACATTATACTGTCTGTTACGAATGCATGTTGGATGAACAGACTATCGACAGGTGGTTTTGTGTAAGTGGAAGCTCGTTTAGTAATGTTTTATTTCGACTGGAATTCCTTTGTTTTAGTACTTGAATTTTGGTAAATTATGCCATTAAGTACTCCTGAGGTGAATGCAGAAAGAATTAAAGCGCTTAGCGGATATTTAGTGTAGTTTTTATACAAAAAAGTGAAATGTAAACAAACTCAATCAAAACTAACAACTCGGATGTTTAAGTGATACTAATTTACATATGGTGCAATAATTTCTGTTAGAATTTCTATTATAATACTACTAGAGGCAGTTAGAACAATCGACAATAATTTGTGCTTTGTTCTCGTGTTGGTTGTGACCAGTGCTTTAATATATTTTATTTACTGAATGTTAAAAACGGTATCCATTTGCAATATCTATCTTACAGCAGTGATTCGATATATCGATGATCATGTGAGGTATTCAATCGATTTCATATAAGAAATCGCTTACCCAGTGTTGTGGTTTAACCTTAACAATGAACATTTATATATGACTGTATGAATCCTGGTATGAATCCGCCGTTAGTGGTTACATCTATAAGCGAGGGTGATATAAAGTACTTCAATAACATTGACCCGTTTTATTGTGGTTGATAATTTGATTCGTAAATTCTTTATTTTTACCACTTACCATTTAATTATTTTCCGGCCAAATTATCGATTAATGCATATTGATGATAATCCACAATTTGTAATCGCTTGCATGATTTCCTTTGTGGATTGAATATACCGCAATCAATATCGGGAGTGATCTTAGTGATCCCATTTTTTTTCACTTTTTCTTACCACTTCCTTTCTGTCTAACCTTAAGGCCCGTAATTAAATTACCCATGAGTAAATTTTGACAGTGAACAAATTCGATCTCTACAATTTTTTTTGCATACTTTGTTAGTTTGCGAGTTACAGCCTGAATGTCTAGAAATTACTTTGGCTCTCTTTGCACGTAATTAGACTAGAACTTTGTTTGGATAGTCTTCTCGTCTTTGTTATTTGACAAAATCCATTGCCTTGAATTTAAGAAATCTGTTGTACGTGGGTCTATTTATAGTACCCCAATAGACGAAGCAAGGTTCTCTTCATTGACGATTTACTCGACACAGGTGAGCAGCCTTTATTGTGTGATTTCTCTGTTATAGGAAAAAAGCCATTGGAGTGCGGAAATAATAATAATCCCACTGACTCCAAGGTGAGAAGCCTTTTCGATGTGGAAATATTAAATCATTGACGATTTACTCGACACAGCAGAGAAGCAGTGGAGATTTCTCTATTACAGGAGAGAAGCCTTCACTGTGCGAAAATAATAATAAATCCAAGGTGGATGTTAACAGTCCCCCAATAGAAGAGATAAGGAATTCCTATTGACGACTTGCCCTTCACAGGAGAGAAGCCTTTGTAGTATCTTAGGGGAGGGAGGCCTTCACATTGCGAGAGTATTGACAACATTTGGGGTATCTTTAGGCGTCATTATTCCTGTTGTCCATAACAGTTTCTGCTGCATTTTGCTGTGAAACTTCACTTTCAAAATACTCCATTAGCGTACTATTAGATAAGAACAAAATGAATATTAGTACCCCAAACTAAGGTACTACTAACATGTTGAAATACTATGAGGACTTCGATGGTATAGACTTGAACAGTCAAGCGTCAACTGGTGACAGCCAGGTTGGTACAGTGAACTTGAGGCATTCTGTCTTATAGAAAGAACAAATCATTTATAGAAAATATTAGTGTTTACGAAAAAGAGGGGGAAAGTGACATATCAATAAATTCGTTTGAAAAATCTATTAGAATGTTGGAGGAAAAAGCAACATTGCTATCCCAAGAAAATTCGGCATCCGGAAGCGAAATTAGGGAAAATAACGGTGGTCAAGATGTTAATACAGAGAAAGTGCGAAGGTTTTCAAATAAAGTAGACAAATCAACTCAGGTAGAACGAAAAGTGATAATTTGTTGTCAAGTTAAGTATGATAATTTTACACAAACAAATAATTTGTGTTGTTGTTTTGGTGTTGAGATATCGAAAGGTAGAAATACTCATATCGATTACGACAAATTTGATCAAATTAGTGAAATGACTCAAACTGATAAGAAAGTACATAATGTTAAAAATGACTATAGAAAATATAAAGTAGTAGACAATGATCTAATAGTAAAGATACAACATCAAATCGACCAAATAACAAGTGGTTTAAAAGTACTAGAAATACTATTCAAAATAAGGAAAGCAAAAACAATCTACAAAATAATGAGAGTCAATATCAAACGGATATGAGTTCTGAACAGTCAAAACGTGAACAATCACAGTATACTAACAAAAGTGTAAATCCAAAAACGTACATACCAAGTCGCGGAAAACAATCTTCCAATATTCTACCCAAATGCAAGCCTAGAAATCTGCGACTAAGCGCCGATAGTCATGGTAGGGGTCGGGGCCTATGCCATCTGTTATCCTCTAGAAGTTCACACAAGGTTACTGGAATGAAACCAGGCGCTAAAACTATTGAGATATTTAGAAGTATGACTAATGCTACGGAGTCAATAGATATAGATGATATTGTGATAATCATAACAGGCTCAAATGACGTATATTGTAATGAGTCGAAAAGCTTTTTAAGAGCCCTGAAAACTTACTTAACGTCACGTCCTTACCTAAACATTATACTATGTACTTTGCCGATGTGATATGATCTAATTGTATGGTCTGTCATAAATGAAGAAATAAGAAGGGTGAATTTCAAAATCTGAGCAGACATTTTCGAAACTTATATATTATAGACTTAGGTAATATTGGGAAAAGATTTCATACACGCCAGGGGATTACACTTGAATGCCCTGGGCAAGGTCCTTGTATGCGAAAGGATTCTTTCAATATTGCATGATCTTCACCACAATTCAGATAGAAGAAAGAAAGTGACTCTACCATGGACAAGTCAGGGACACTCCTAAGGTTACCTGCAGCAAAGTCGCTGAAGATTTGTACCTCCGGTATTCCTTCACCTCTTATGACTAATTTTAATTTTAATCACATTATTAAGCATTTAAAAGACATAGACTGCTCCTTTAAGGAACATTGTAGAGAAAACTCCTTTATTACTATTTTAAATTTTAATGTGAGTCAATCAGGTCTAAATTAGGAGAGTTAGAAATTCTCTTGCAAGACATACCTGGTGACATATTGTGTGTAAATGAACACTGGCTAAACTCGCTTGAAATTGAAATGTACATTCCCCAAAATTATAAACTAATTAGTTATTACTGTGGAAATGACTACACTTGTGGTCATTTGACTGTGGAGGAGTTGTTATATTTTTAAGAATAGATTTGGATTTAGATTATGAAGTACTTGATTTCTCATACATATGTGAACTGGTATAAAGATTTTATGGTACCCCTGATTCAAATGTTAACATATTCCTAGAAAAAATTTACTCGCTCTTTAATGTTTTAAGGAAATACTCACGATACAAGCTCTTTATTCTGTTTAGCTAAGACTAATTCAAATGAAACATGTTCGCTATTAACACATTGCCCGAAATAGTAGCTCATGATGAGAAAGTTATTATTTCTAAACTCAGCTCAATTACACAACCCCTACAAATCGAAATTGTTTCTGTAGCTCTCTTCTTTGACTAACAATCTTTACATCCGATAACAGTGAACAAGTGACTTTAAAAGTAGTGCGGACTTGTATGAAAGTACGTAATTTTGAATTGGAATGCACTGTTGAATTTTCTGTCCATTATTACTTAATTAGTTGTATTAACATTGGAAGAATCTTTGTTCGGCCAAACGAGCATGCGTAACAGAGAGTTTAATGAATATAAGAAGTTGCAGTGTTAATTACAAGTTCTAATGTACAATTGATTGCATAACCACCAATATCTACTAGCATTTAATGAGTTTATTTATTTATTTAAGAAGAATTACATCATATAATAACAACATAATTGCATTAGATGTGGTCAGATCACATTAAAAAATACACAAATGTGTTAGAAAGCTAAAATGGTGGGATGTAAGTCAACATTCAAAGATGCTATTAACTCTTCTGTATACATAAAAAGCAAATTACAATAATTTACACATCTATTAGAATTCATTATACACTTACTTATATAGTGTTGTTATATTAGACAATCTAAAGTCTTTTGGACTAAAGGATAACATATTTACGATAACAAATTAATATTAAAATAAAATCTATTAATTTTTTTCGAATAAGCAGCCTAAAACTAAAATACAATAAAGGTTGAAACCAATTTTTTTTTTCTCAATTTCATTCAGATGATATCCCTCAATTTGTATTAGTAACTTTTTTATTTTTTGTTTGAATTTTGAAAGTGGAAGTTCCCTAAAACTCAAAGGCAGGGTATTAAAAAATTTCATGCCCTTTATGTTATACGTTCTATTTGTTTTTTCCAATCCTATACTTAGTTTTATCAGTAAATGTTTATTCCTTGCATCACGGTAATGCACACTTTCACCCGTGTCAAATTCATGCAGATGTCATTAAATAAATAACAGTGATTGGAAAATGAAGCTACTCGCTACAGTTAAGATTCCTAACTTTTTTTAATAGTCCCTGCATGATTGACGAACCTGTATATTTTAAATTGTTCTAATAGCCTTTTTGGCCATAGGAATACATCCTTAGCTCTTGTTGAACAATCTCACAGAAGTATGCCATTATTAATATGACATTGAATGAGTGCATAGAATAACATTTTTAGATATTTCAATAATTAAGTGTACATTAATCGTCGTAGTAGATATAAATCCTTCACTAACCTTTTTATAACCTCATCAATATGATAATTAAATGACAAACTACCATCCAGATTTATACCCAGTAGCGAAACAGACTTTCTAATATTCAAACTTGGGATATCATTATTCAGAGATAACAAGATATTTTCTTTTTTTTTCTGAATTTAAAACCAATTCATTTTGCATAAACCAAATACCAGCATTTCTAAGTACTGTTTCCCCGTTCAGTATCTAGATTAAGTAAATATCTATTTCCTATTAAAATTGTTGTATCATTAGGATATATAGTCGATCTCACACCCAATGACTAACAAAAATCGTTCATGTATACAATAAACACGAACGGTCCCAAGACAGAGCCCTGCGGGACACCTCTATTTACAGTCATTGGTTTGGAAAAGTTTTCGTTGACTTTAACTAGTTGATTGCGATCTTTCAGATATAAAGAATGTAGACTTAATTCCTTTCCCTCTATTAAATATAAGAATAGTTTTTTTATTAATATTGTATATGAGAAAGAGTATCGAAAGCTTTACTTAAATCAATTAATGTAGCGGAGGTTATTTTTCGTGTTTCTAGGTTTGAGTATACCGTACTCTCTCTCTCTACTGCATCAACTGTATATTTACATCAGTCCCTATTGCACTCGCACCCTTTCTAAAGTCACACTGACAGTCGTCCAATAATTTACTTCCCTTTACTTTACTCACTCAATTGCTCTAATAATACATAGAGAGTATGGGAACGAGGGCAATTGTTCGAAAATTGCTGGGGTCAGATTTACTTTCTTTCTTATGTAATGGTACAACAATCGTATTCTTCAAGATAGTAGGAAAATTACCTTGAGTGATAGAACCATTTATTAAATTATATAGGGGTGAAATTTATAAGTCTATAGTGTGTTTTAATATGTAAGATGACATACTAAAGTAATCCTCTGAATAACTACTTTCATTTTCTTTACTCCTAGTATAATCGTTGCTCGGGAAATATTATCAAACTTAAATTCATGTTTCAATTGCTGGTCAATTTTAAGAAATATTTATTCATAGCTGGATCATAGGATGATGCATTGTTCAGATTCATAATACCTCCCACAAAGTGACGGTTAAAATCGTCAGCAGATGTGTCTACATATTGTACGTGTCGAGATGTCGAGGAATCTTCCCTGATTACCGACCACGCTGCCGAGACTTTATTATTCGACTTAGTAATAAACGAGTCATTATAATTAATTTTTGCTTGGAGAATTTCCTGTCTATAGATCCTTTTCAAGGAATTATACTTTGTTAAATCATTACCATTTTTCATTTGAATATGCCAGTAAAGTAATTGTTTTCTCCATTCGTATAAATGTTTAGTATACCATGCGCAATTTATTTTTTTATGATCATACTGTATTTTCTTACTATGTATTCTTTTCTTACTTATGTCTTTTCCTAAAGGGAAAAATTTATGTATTCCTTCTTGTAATAAGTTAATGAACGTTTACCAGTCGTGATCCACATCAGTGCACGATTCTATTATGGAGTCGAAATCAATAGAATGAAAATTATTCCGTAACGCAATGATATTTCTGATACGCAAATGTCGAAATTTTCCATATACGCTCTTATTTATTATCGAATTTATATCAAACAGAGTATTGTAAGCTACCCAAAGCCCACGATAGTCAGATATCTGTGGTTCTATTGTACCACATCATATTAATTCGGAGTTTACATTAGTGATAACATTGTCTAACCATGCCTCCTTCCTCCTGCCTGCCTCCTCCTTCATTCCTTTGAAAATCATTCAAATATATCCAATTCATAGAATTCAAAATATTTTTCAATTTGTTTATATTTGATGAACCCTTTAAAATATTTATATTTATATCTCCTAAGATAAAAAGTTTGTATCGTGAGTCTTTCTTTAAAACATTAAAGAGTGGGTCGAACTTTTCTAGGAATGTGTCAACATTTGAATCAGGGCTACGATAGAGCGAAATCAAAATAACTCCTAATTTTAAAATCTTTAACCCAGTAATTTCAAAATTTTTTGATTCACATATATATATCAGAAATCAAGTACTTCATAATCTAAATCCAAGTCTTTTCTTAAAAATATAACAACACCTCCACAGTTGTAGTTATTTCTACAATAATGACTAATTAATTTATAATTTGGGGGAATGTACATTTCAATTTCAAGCGAGTTTAGCCAGTGTTAATTTACACACAATACTTGACTACGTAAGCCTTCCAAAGAATTTCCAGCTCTCCTAATTTAGACCTGATTGACTGCACATTAAAATGTAAAATAGTAATAAAGGAGTTTTCTCTACAATGTTCCTTAAATAAGCAGCCTACGTCTTTTAAATCCTGAATAATTTGAAAAAAAAAAAATGTTGGTGGGTGATTTACCATTTGTTGGTAAAAATATCCTAACAAGAAAAAGTATTGTTATACATCAAATACATCACAAAATTTATACAATAAAGCACTTCTAAAACTCTGTCCAAAACGAGCTCAACAAGATTTCGAGTCGGGTAAAACTTGCCTAATCTTGTAAACCCTAGCCAACACAGGATAATTATGTTAATAGTCTATGAAGGTTTTAGTGTTTCAAAATTGATGTTCTGTATACTTAGTCTCTGTAAAATTAGCATTACATGTCGTCTATAGTTCATTCCTGTCGCGTTGTATGAACGACATCGAGTTTCGTTAGGAAGACCAGATATAGATTTGTGTTTAGTTAAGACTAATTCAAATGAAACATGTTCGCTATTAACACATTGCCCGAAACGGTAGCTCATGTTGAGAAAGTTATTATCTCTAAACTAGTTTCATTACATAATCGCTAAAATCGAAATTTATTGTGTAGCTCTGATGTTTCGCTAATAATCTTTACATACGATAACAGTGAACAACATGACGTTAAAGTTAATGGGGACTTGTATAAAAATACGTAATTTTGAATTAAGAATATACTTTCAAATCTTCTGTCCATTACTACTTAATTAGTTGTATTAACATTAGAAGAATCTTTGTTCGGCCTACCAAGCACGCGTAACAGAGAGTTTAATGAATATAAGAAGTTGCAGTGTTAAATACAAGTTCCAATGTACAATTGATTGCATAACCACCAATATCTACTAACATTTATCTTCAATGAGTTATGTTTCAACTTGTTGAAGTAAGGATAAGCAAAGAAACATAGAGTTTATTACAACCGCAGGCTATTTTGCTAAATGTAACACAACTATACTAGATATACCTCAATACACATGCAATATACTATAGTAATAATAGTTTGCTTTCCTCTACTTACCTTAAAGAGATCCTCTTTGGTTTTATACACACTCATGTTTATTTGTAGGCGAATTCAAGGAATTGTTGCTGGGTGATTTATAATTTGTTCGTAGAAGGAAAAACATATTATTGTTAAAGCACATATATAACACAATTCATACAATAAAGAATTGTGAAACTGTTTCGAAACGAACTCCCCAAGACTTCGAAATTTTGCCTAATCTTTTAACACTTAACCTACAGAGAATAATGATGGTAATACCGTAAGTAGGCTTTCGTGATACGAAATTGATGTTCTTTAACTATTTAAGTGTCCCTTAATTTATTTTAATTGCATGAACCTTTACCGCATTGATTTAAGGTACATTGACAAACGAGACCAGACGTTAACACATTGGCATTCTTGAATGCGAAATTTCTCACAAGACCACTTAATTTTGAAGGATTGCTATTCGCTGATCCTCGAATTATTATGACCGCGAATAAATGACAATTATAATGCGGTAGGTTACTGGTATAAACGGGAGGCGAGGCAATTGAAAGGCTCTACGATAACATGAAACGTAAAGCAAGGCAAGATAGGGCAGAAGAAAGGATTAAATATTTAAAACAGGAGGAGGTGTATTCGTCCCAAAAGCAGATGAAACTACTAGAAAGCTCCTTGCGATAATCGGAAAACAAGTTGAGCCATTGTACAATATTGTGGACAGTGATGCTGATTACATAGGTAAGTATGTTTTTCTTTATTTTGATGTGCGTTATATTTTTGTGTGAAGTGAACATTTAAAAATCCCGGTTGGACTGCACTTTGGATGCTCCCCGGTTCATTCAGGTCTAGACAGATTTCGTTAATTAAATTTAAATGAATTACTTTAGGTCATTCTTAACCACATCAAATAATTGGATTCATTAACAATCTGTTTCGAAAGCATTATTTCAGAGAAAGCTATGTCTTCCGGGAGATGATCCAAAGTCCATCCGCCAGATTTACAAAAAAATACTACGCTTACAATAATAGTACAGACGTTTACTAACTGTGAATATTATAATTTGTAAAAAAGAAATAGAATGGTATTTGGATGCACTTTGGATACTCCCCCGGTTCATTCAGTACAATGAGAATTAGGTCTAGACAGATTTCGTTAATTAAATTTAAATGGTCATCCTTAATCAGATAGAATAATTGGATTCATTAACAAACTGTTTCAAAAGTATTATTCCAGGGAAAGCAATGTCTTCCGGGGGATGATCTAAAGTCCATCCGCCACATTTACAAAAAAAAATGCTACGCTTAGCATAATAGTACAGACGTTTACTAACTGTAACAATATAATTTGTAAAAAAAAATAATGATATTTGGATGCACTTTGGATACTCCCTGGATTCATTCAGTTCAATGAGGATTAGGTCTAGGCAGATTTCGTTAAGTTAATTAAATTTATTTGTAGAAGTATACAATAAAGTGGCAATCATTTTTTTCTCAGCTTCCGTTCCTGAAGCTTCAATTAATAGCGGTGTTGTCATCGGGTCGGTCATTCAGAGGGAAGAGGAACCTTTCTCAGTAGTTTGGTATAATTTAATTTTCATTAGTTTTTTTTTTATATTTATTATAGAAATCTATATTTTGCTGAAATTTAGGCGGAATCGAACTAATGCTCTTTATGTTTCCTTCTTTGAATAATAAGTCATTTCTTACAAAAGTGGAGAAAATGCAGTGATTGTGTTAATTATATTCGATTATACGTTAACAAATATAAATGAAATGATATTTCATAAAATACATTTTAACTGACAATGCAGTTTGTCTTTACTATGGATTTTTTTCACTTGTACAACTACCAAGAAGGAAGGAACTTGTCGGATCAACCTGTAGACTCCTGCCAAGTATTTTATGAAATTGAATAATCTATAATAGCATTTGCGCAATACCCTGTATATTCGAGTTTGTGTAAGATAATTGACCTTCACGTTCACAACTATGGTCTAAGTCCTAATTATCACAGGGATATAAGTTATACCTCTTTGCAAGGTTTATGAAACAAATTTCAGCAAGGTAGAATGCCCATCGAGGGCAATATGTAGCAAAAAAGAACTACAATTTATAAAGGAGAAAACCGGGATTATTTTTTTCGCGAGCAAAAATGGCGTTGAAAATGAAGGCAAAATTTGTCCCAGGGTCTTTTCTAAAATAGTAGGACTACGCTGACGAAGCTTATACCTAATTGCTTTCGTTATTTACCCTTTGAGGGCACAAAATATCTTTCTACGTTACATTGGAGAGGGTGTGATCCAGAAAAGTGTAAGGAGGGAAAACAGAAAAAACGCGGGGTTCTCCCTCCTCCGTGGTCCTCTCGACGTGCATGAAATGCATATTGCCTCAAATCTGGATCCTTAACGAACACGTAGAAAGTATAATTAGGAGTTGAGATCAAAACCTTGACGCAGATGCTGCTTCCATGGGCGCTTAAAGATTAACATTATGCACAAGTTCGTGAAGAATATTAACACGTATTACTTCCTTTATAATTACCAACTTAGTCATTCAGCGCTTCTATATGTATAATAGGTTCTGTGAATCTCTTCCTTTATACAACCTTATACATGAGTTCGGCAGTAAGATTTGCATCCATTTTTCTGTAACAAAATAAGAGTATTTTCATTTCAAGTGGTGTCTATAATGATAATGAAAATGGTGAAAATTTGAATTATATATATATATGTTTTATTCTTAGGACCTCATCTTCACCTAATGGAAGGCAATTGCAAACTACCATCGGTTCACCCTCTCCAGGGATCTTCGGGTCAGAACCTGCCTTCGAGCATAATACTCATCAACATAATGAAAATGCCTGGTAAATCGCTGCTTGTCTTTGGTAAATCGCTGCTTTGCTTCTCTCTCTTTTCTTTTCAAAATGTTCCAATGAATTCTGCAATTCCTCAAGTACCATAGTAACCACAATAACGCCAGAATTATGTGCCTCAGAGAAGATTATTGTTCAAAATCTGCCATCTGCCGAGTCTATCGATGAAGCAGAACCTTCAGATCAAAGAACATTGCAGCCCTCACCAGTTCGGCATAAACCAGGATGGATGAAGAGAAATAGACCTTCAACAACGAGAAAGGAGGCAGAAGCTGCAAAAGCAAGAAAACATGTTGCAGCGCTGTCACTGCAACGCATGCAGTTGTGTGAGGAGGAGCAGAAATTGCTACAAGAAAAAGCAAAAGAGGAACAGTAAATACTTAATTTGACGAAAAAAAATCTTCAAATTAAAAAGAATGTGTTGTTGGCCAAAGAAAAGGCATTTTTGGCTAAAGAAAAGTATTATTTAGCGAAGCTTGTCCATTTGGAAAAGTGAGACAAAATGTGGTTTTTCGGAAATGTTCCTTTTCGAATCCCCCATTTACGTTGTGGGAATTCTTTTTCTTTTATTATTTCTTTGTGTTCTTCTTCTATTATGTTGTATATTGTATTATTGATTTTTTTAATTTATAGTCGATTCAACGTTTCAATGATTGAATTCATGTTATGGGTGTATTTTCCTTAAGCTATTATCTACTTTTTATAATTTATAGTATGCTAACGTTTTGGTGTATAAAATCAACAATTAAACCAAGATCTTAACAAATTAATTGGTCGGTAATCCCATCCTTTTTCTGTCTATTGTTTTCGTTTGTCTTTTTCTGTTATTTTATGCATTATTTTTAACCCTGTCCACTTATACCAACGACTGTGCCTTCCTTATGTCTATGCTTGTAAATAAATAATAATAATTATTATTATTATAAGGTATACTGGTCATTCAACCGAATTTAATTTATGAAATATGTGGATTAAAGTGATCTGCTCTCATAAAATGAAACAACCATCATGAAAATATTGTCATTCAAAATTCCATGCATCACACTAGTCTGTTTACAATTGAAGATTTGGGAGTTTGGAAAATCTAAGTAATATTTAGCACAAATTTTAAAGTGGAAAACATTTAGATTACTAATTAGAAATTAAAGGCTGTTAATTGTGGACCTGTTCACTACAGTGATGTTAATGAATAATTTATTTTTAATTTTCTTTCTCAAAATGAAGACTTTAATATTGTAAATCAGTTTACGAGAAATGTATAGTCTTGCAAATTTTATAGTTTTGGCTTCATACCCAAAGTTCTGTATCTTTCTTAAATGTTTCCTGTTGGATACAATTTTGCTGTTGGATAAATATATCTCTAAAACCAATCTCTTTGATTCGGAAATATTTATGATTGCAAACATTCTAGTTAGTAAGAATGAGTTGATACTGTAGGTGTGTTTTTATGTAGTATTTATAAATGCTATAGAATGCATAGACTTAGCGATATGGTTTTAAGGGAAATTAAGTTTCTTATCACCGAAAGAAAATGTATGTCTGATTCAATTACGGTATTACAGAAGTTATGCTACGATTTGATTTTGAAGAAAAATTCGCAAACACGTCCGACAGGACTGAGGGAAAATTAGTCAAGGTGGCTAATCCAACATTTGATTCAACGTTCAAGAGCGTCGCATTCATTCACATTACGCTTCATATTCAACCTCAAGCGTAGTATTTTGCTCTGCTCTCTGTTTTTCATTGGAATTAATTCCTCTTCAGTACACTTATGTTTTTGTTTTTGTTCATTTTCTGGTGATATGGAAAATAACGGTGAATTATATGACATTGAACATCAATGAAAATAAACTAAATTAAATATAAAATAATAAATATCTATTAAACATTTATATATAACTGTTTAACTTCAAATTTAACAATGTAAGCATTAAATTATTGTTCACAACAAATTTATTGAACAAATAATTAGTATACCACGATAACTGTATATTGTTTCCAACAGCGAATTCCTTTGATCTATTGAATAATGGCATCGAAATATAACGAAATCATTCCATTATCTTATGTTATTAATAAATATCAATAAAAAAATCTACAGCAATCAAAATTACCTAGGGAGATTCATTGGTATGGATGGTGTTCTAACACAATGATGTTTTAACGATGTGGGATAACACGAAATGACTTGTTGATTCTGGAGCTTCACTTTCGTTCAAAACAGTGAAGGTTAGGTTATGTTGATTGGGTTAATACTCGTGCTGGTAATATTAAACATTACTATACCGGGCTAAGTAGATAAAACATGCTGTGAAACATATTTGTTGTAAAACAATTAATGATGAGGTTCCACGCAACTAACGTTGTCGTGAAACATTTAAATTTTGAAGAAGGAAAATGAAGATTTCTCACATAAATATACTGAAATAAATAGGTTCCGATGATATGCCTATATCACAACTGGGATATTTCATGTTAGTAACAAATGTAAGAATGTTTATTTTCTTTCGACATTAACCTACTGAAAACATATCTCTTGAAAATGTGTAATTCCCTTCACCTAAGGACTAGTTTAGATTCATTAGCGGAGACAAACCAACATGTGGGAAAACAATTAACTCTCAACAGCGTGGTGTTTTACGTAACATTTGGTGCTGTACAAGCATATAAATTCGTGACAAATCATGATACTCGGAAAGTCACTTAAATCTCGACGAAAATCTGGTCCTAAATTATAAGGAGTTAAGGCACTTCTCACACCTGAGTTGTGCATGCATATAAATGATCTCTAAAAACAGTTGTACACTGGATTGAATTAGGCTTACCACCTGAAGATTGTCAAATGCAGGATAAAACTAGGAAAAGAAACTGGACATTGCCGGACTGAATAAATTTGCAGCAATGAACATTATTTCTTGGCAGAATCACGTTCGTTATGCACCCTTTTTTCTAGTGGTTGAAGTTTTGGAGAGGTTTAGGCAAAAATGTTACTTACTGATGTGCTAGTTCTTACCAATTTCTTGTACTTTTCGCAAACAACGACACAAATAGTCGAGTGTGATATATCGACAGCAGTACCAACCACGCTCCCTAATATATAATAAATAGTGACAAATTACCACTCGTGACCGTAAATAACACAAACATTGTAATTTAGATGTAGCAGTATCTTGCTCATTTTATTTTTAAAATGCCGGACTTTTTCAAGAAAAAGACAAGTGCCAGCTTGACATTTCTAAAAAGGTTAAAAAGCAGGACATCCAGTAAAAACCGGACGGTTGGTAACCCTAGATTGAATGCATTCCTCATTACTTCTCTACAGAGTTTGTGCTTCCAATAAAGATATATTTATCTACACTTACATCAATCAGTAGGCCTATTGTGATTATTCGTTTACGATCTTCTCTTTTACGCTTAGTGGTTTTCAGCAGTTCCGATTCACTGCTCCAAGTACCGGTGATTCGACTTTGTGGCATCACTTTATCACATATTGAATTTGAAGCAGTAAATCGGAACTGTGAATCATGTAGGCGTTAAACTGTATTGTCCCAAAATAATGAGTCATATGTGAGTATGTATTTTGAGATAAATTATCTTGTACTTTAAAGAACAAGTAATTATTGCAAAGGAATTTTATTACTTGATAAAAAGATAAATCAACATTTAAAATTTTGTGTAACTTGCCCTGTAAGAAACTGAAATTTGAAAGAAAAATATATTCTGTTCGTTAGTATTTCTTTAAGGATATAAATGAAAGACAGCCAGTTGTCTATCAATCTTAGATTAGTTCTCCTCCATTGGAAGAAAAAATACGCAGGTATCCATTTTTAACTTTACTGTCCTCCACTGGTTAAAATGATCTGGTAACCCTGCAAATGGCACCAGTTGGGACCGTATCAAAGATCTGTCGCACAATATATTAGTGATCTACCACTGAACCACCAAGCCCCGTGTGGCACTTGATGTTCACAACAAGAAAAACGAATATTTTTGTCATTGACTCGTTAGATTGCGTAATCTTCAAATCACAAAAAATGGTGCCTTGTAGAGCCTCTCTTGCTATCCGGAGCTTCTTTTACTGTTTTGAAAATGCATAATGCTCTTTTTAGCTAATGTGAATGTATCATCTTAACATTTTCATGCTGTAAAACCTCACTCAGGATGATCGACCATTGTGGATCGAAACCATGATCTCTAGATAGTGAAGCCAAGCTCTACCAACTGAGCTACGGCCGCTCGAGCTGTAAACAACTGTTTAATTATAAATAAAATAGTCTTATACAGTTTTTTTCAACAGCACTTATTTATTTACGAAGAGTACACATTTTGCAGTGTGTTCTTTACATTACTTAAAATATACGATATAGCTACTTAGATGTTCCCTAAGGTTCCCTTTCATTCAAAAATGTTCGATTCAAACATAACGAAGCTTCTAATGACGTATTCGAACACTGGCTAATTGGTTTTATCTGTAAGAAAGAAAAGTAATACTTTAGTACGATACCAGATATTGATACATAAATATGTAAATGCTGATATTCAGTAATACAATGAAGAAAGTAGTTTTAACCTAATTGGAAAAAGTTCAGTTTTTGCTTGGAGAAAGTACTGTCAAAACGAGGCGAATCTTCATTAAATGGAAGGACAAAAAATAGATTAATCATAAATGTTTCGTTTGAATTGAATTAAGTTTGCTTACTTGTAGGTCATTTCTCTCTCTCAAGTATAAACATAGACATAAGGTCCATCACATACCTACGACGATGCATATCATTTTCTTCTGGATACGTCGATTAGGCTCCTGTGTGAGCTGATAATCTAATATCCATACACTCCAGTATTTCTATCAAGTCTTAGAAAACAATACATTAGCCTGGTGCCGTATGTAACAACACATGAGCACAAAATTGCTTGTGGTGTTTTTCAATGAGAGGCTATGTTTCGTTACGAACACTTTCATGCGACAATAGAAATGTAACTGAGAAAGCTGTATGCACAATGCTGAGCCAGACTATTTTAATGCTTGCTAATACTCAACACATGCCTGTTTTGCAGTAGTCTACATGAAGATTCAATGTCACTGTTTTAGTGTGGCTATTGAGAATCATTCCTTCACTGTTCCACTTTCCGGTTCCAGAGATATTTCAAAAAGAACTCACTACAAGTTTGATGAAAAGATTCAGATGTAAAAGAGGAAATAACTATTTGGGTAAGAGACAAACAGAAAATATGGTATAATGGAGAAAATTCCACAGTCCTTTAAATTCGTACATACACCAGAAAATAAGATGATCTACAATTACAAATACTTACAAAAAAGATTGGAAATTTTGGTTCAAGCAATTTCAGGTCTTGCATTATGTAACTTAACGATTGGAGCGAGGACTTGCAAATAATGGAAAATACATTATTTTCAAGATGAGTAACGAAAGATTATTCGGAATAAATATGCAATAGCCTATTATCAATAAACTTTCAATTATACCAGATTATCATGTAACGTAAAGTATTGTTTCATTCCATCTTACGATATAAATGTTAAGCCTGTGTTAACTAGTTAATGCTGTGTATGCTAATTAATTCAGAGATGTGGAATTAAGTAAGATGTGGAATTCGGAAAAACTAATTTTTCCACGAACGTCAAACTCGCGTTATCCACGAAGCAGTGACTTTGATTTCAATCTAAGACAGTTCCGGTTCACAATCGCTACATCCACTTTTTTCTGTAGCTCTGTTGTTTCGCTAACAATCTTTACATATGGTAACAGTGAACAACATGACGTTAAGTCTAGCGCGGACTTGTATAAAGGTACGTAATTTTGAATTAAGAATACACTTTTAAATTTTCTGTCAATTATTACTTAATTAGTTGTATTAACATTAGAAGAATCTTTGTTCGGCCAAACAAGCATGCGTAACAGAGAATTTAATAAATATAAGATGTTGCAGTGTTAATTACAAGTTCTAATGTACAATTGATTGCATAACCACCATTGTCTACTAGCATTTATCTTCAATGAGTTATGTTTCAACTTGTTAATGGAAGAATAAGCAAAGAAAGTTAGAGTTTATTACAAATTATTTAGCAGGATATTTTGCTAAACGTAACATAATTACACGAAATAAACATCCATACACATGCAATATTTATTCATTTATATTTACATCATATAAGGGCTAAAAGCCGCATTAGATACAGTCCAAATACATAAAGATACAATAACAACATGTAACATTAATTTAAAACTAATATTATATTTATAAAAAGCAATAGTGAAATTTATTTTACATTGGATAGGTTAGTTTTTATCTCTATCAGACAATAACCTTCACCAGATATAAGTATTTTTTTTTTTTTTACTTCAGACCTAAAGTTCTTCATTCGTGAACCTTTAGTATGATTTGGTAACATATTGTAAAATTTTGGACCCTGATACTTGTATGAGACTTTATATTTAGTTAACCTAACTTTTGGGAGTATTATATCATCCCTATTTCTAGTTCTGAAAGCATGAACATCTCTGCCAGTCAGAAATTCATCTATATGAGCCTTTACATAAATTATTAAAGGATATATAAAGGCCGATGGAACAGTCATGATATTTAACCGTTTAAAGCAATTCCTGCAAGATTCACGCCTAGGAAGACCATACATAATTCTAATTGCCTTCTTTTGTATCTTAAAAACAAACTTCCAACCGGGTGAAGAGCCCCAACATATTACACCGTAGTTTATATGGCTGTGAAGCAATGCATCATCAACCATACATAAATATTTTAATGAAATACATCCACGTAGCTTACATAATATATATAAATAAGCTTTTAGATATTTTTTTTATAAGCTGGTCAATGTGAACCGACCATGTCAAAGTAACTTCAATATACATGCCTAACAACTTCACATGTTTAGAATAATTTTGATCTATAATATCTTTCTTTAAACATAATAAAATATTATCTGTTTTATCAATATTAATTTTCTACTCATTTGCATGAAACCAATTTATTATTTCATTTAATTCAATTTGGTTATGTTTTCTCAAGTTTTCTAGATTAACATGTCCCATTATAAGTGTAGTATTATCCGCATATAAAACATTCGGTACATGCAACACATTTGGAAGGTCATTCATGTATAACACAAACAACAGGGGACCCATAATGGATCCCTGAGGAACCCCTCTATCCATAACTCTGAAAACGGATAATATACCGTTTACCCTAACAGCCTGCATACGATCCATCAAATACGATTGTATTAATTTTAAACTCAAGTCAATCAACCCAAAATATTTCAGTTTCTCTATTAAAATACAAGGTGAGACCGAGTCAAATACCTTCTTCAAGTCTAATAAGTTTACCGAAATTATTCTATTTTTTTCGTATTTGGTTAGGATCTCTCCAACAACTCTTTCAATGGCATCAATAGTGCTAGTACCTTGTCGGAAGCCATATTGGCAGAGGTTTATCATTTTATTTAACTTAAGATATTCGCCTAATTTGTCGGTCATTATAATTTCAAAAAACTTAGAAAATATTGGTACTAATGTAATTGGTTTATAGTTTTCAGGTAATAAGTTACCCTTTTTTGAATATAGGAACAACAATAAGTCTTTTAAGTGTGTCAGGAAACATGCCACTCAATAGTGATCTATTATATAACTCACAAAGATATGGGGCAATTATGTCAACAACAGTTTTCAGTAAAAAAGCGGACATACGAAATGCATCCTCAGAATTGCTAGTCTTTATTTATTTGCAGCCAATATTATACTATTAATGGTAATGCTATGAAATTCAAATTTACCCTGAAAATTTAGGAGCATCACATTATTTATTTGACTTATCCTATCTATACCGTGTTGGCCAAGATTGTTTTCCACTGCCTTCACAAAATATTCATTTAAGGCTTCGCTGCTATTTCAATATTTTATTATCTTTCTTGCGACTAGCTTCTTTGTTTATTATCGTCCAAGCCTTGGAATTTTTCTCCTTTGCTTCCTTTATTTTTTTATCATCATACTCTATCTTTGGCAAATTTGTTTTCTATAATATTTTTTTAATTCCCTAAATTTAAAATTTGCATTAGGTTTGCCCAATTTTATCTATATAGATATAAAAATACGCTAAGGCTTTCTTTGTAGTGGGCACTACAAAGTATATTTATGAAATGTTCTATTTTGCTTGAGATGCTCTATAATCTCGGGTCGCACTATAATGGATTCTTATTTGTATCTGCAGAAATGATAGGCTCCAAGATGTTTGACATAGCATATTACTCCAGTAATAAAGCTAGGGTGCCCCTTTCTGGATTTGTCCTACGGCTAGCTTTTCGTACAATATTAACTGGAGTACGAATGTAAGAACACTAAAAGGGGTCTGAAAAGCCACAATATAGCGCCTTATGTCGCTGTCCAAGACAAAAAGAAGGTAAAAGGTTTCAAACAAGATATTTAATATATAAATTTCCTCTGACTACAGTCTTTTCTTCTTCTTCATATCTTTTCCGCAGACGGTTATGCCGTCTCTTCGGTGATGATTTCTGTGAAAATTTAGATTATTCTATTTATTCGATGGTCTAAGTGATTGCATTATTTTCTGGTACGGCTTAGGCTACGTATTGTCTAAAGTGCAGATGCTTTAATTGGCGTGAGTTGGGTAGATATCTGCGGAATGTGCTGGTAGTGGATACAGATTAATGACTTCGAGAGTCAATGTTGGGTCATCGTTATTGGCTAGACGGTACAGTTCCAGTAAGTGCTGTAGTGGTGAGCGATGATATCTAGGCGCTATGTCTTGTTGGGCTTCGGCATGTATTGTATCCAGAAGTGTCGGATGAGCTTTTGTCCAGCGTTTAGTGATGTAGTTCAGTCGAAGTTTTTCCAAGTGCTTTAGTATTTCGGGGAAGGTAATTCGATCGTATAGAAGCTGAGTCGGGCTTGGAAGCTTGATACGATATGCAATGCGTAGTGCATGGCGTTCCAATATACGAAGCCTTTTATAGAAGCGGTTGCCGGCTGTGATCCAAGCGATATTGCCATATACGAGACAGGATCGTAGAAACATTTTGTACGTGTGTATGATTGTGTCAGCTTTGAGTCCCCAAGAACTGCCGGCTAGTCGTTTCAGTAGTGATAGTCTGTTTTTGGCTGTTGTACTGAGTTGATTAAGGTGTGGTGTCCAGTTCAATTTAGTATCGAAAATAACTCCTAGGTACTTCGCAGACGCTGCTGGTCTTATGGGTGTGTTGTTAATATGTAGGTTGAGTGCATTTGGATTACGGCGGAGTTTTGTTCGTTTCTCCGGTTGCTGTACTACCAGTGCCTGTGTCTTTAGGGCATTGATGGTAAGACGCCATTTTGTACACCACAGGTGAAATTTGTCTATTGCTGGTTGAAGTAGGCTGTTGATATGTTGTACGTTTCTTCCGCAAGCTAGAAAGGCTGTGTCGTCTGCGAAAGTGAAGGTGTGAACTGGATACGACGGGATTGGCATGTCAGTTACATATAGAATGTATAGTAGCGGTGAGAGAGCAGATCCTTGTGGTACTCCTATGTTTGGAAAAATTGCATGTGAGAGACTGTTGTTTATATTGATGTATGCCATGCGGTTTTTCAGGAAGTGGTAGATGAGACGTACATAGCCTATTGGTAGTTGGAAGTTGTAGAGTTTGTATATAAGACCAGCGTGCCAGACACGATCAAAGGCTTTTTCTAGGTCAAAGAGTAACAGGCAGGATGGTTTGTTGCTATTGTAATGATTTGTTATGATTGTGGCTAGACGCAGCAGGTTATCGGTAATACTATGGTTGGGTCGGAAGCCAGCCTGGTGGTAAGGTAGTGGATCATGGTTTCTAAGATGGATATGGAGTCTGCGAACCAGAATACGTTCCAATATCTTGCTTAGTGTAGAGGTAAGTTGGATCGGTCTGTATGATTTTGCGTCTGTCTTATCTTTGCCGTGTTTAGGAAACATTAGTATTTTTGATACCTTCCATTCGACCGGATAGTGCCCTGTGCGTAGTATGAAGTTGTAGATTGTAGCCAGTAGCTGGAGCAATATGATTGGTGCTTCTTTTATATGCCTGTATGTTATGTTATCAAATCCTGGTGCGGTATTTTTCTTGTGGTTTGTAACTTCTATGATATCTTCGGCAGTGATCAGAGCTGTTAGTGGATGGTTGTTGTTTAGAGTATGGTGGTCACTAATTGTTAGGTGGTTGCGATGAGAGTCGGTCTTTTTCTCAATGTCGCTTGTAAGTCTTGTAGTTAGACCGGGTGCCTCAGGTGTGAATATAGTCTGTAAGCTGTCAGCGAAAATATCTGCTTTCTCTGTATCTGTATTTGGGGCTGAGTACTCAGTCAAAATTGGATATGTAGGATTGCTGGGTTTTCCAATCAGTCTGTTGAAATGCCACCAGAATTTTGAAGGATCTCTCTCTTCCGCCAGATGGTTGGTTGTAGTGACCCATGAACGTTGTTTGTATGCCCGGATATAGTTTTGAACCATGCGTAGATATTGCCGATGGAGACGCAGTGCTTCGATCGACCTGGAGCGTATGTATTCTCGATATGCATTGCGAGAAAGTTGTATGATATGGAGATATTGTGGAGGTAGTTTCGGTTTGAATAGGTTTATGGTTGTACAAGGTATATTGTCAGTGCTACTTCGTTGTATGGCTTTGGTGAGTGTTGTGATAGTATGGTCGATGGTGTTCAGATCCTGTGGTTCTATTATTTGTTCCACATATTGTTTGAGGTCAGACTAATATTTTCCCCAGTTTGCCTTAGCATAATTAGGTATTTTACGACTACTAATTGGTGTGGCAATTTGCCGATTTTGTACCTTTAGGTCGACCTTGACTGGGTCGTGATCGCTTCCTATGGAGTCAAGTACGGTGATATTGATGTATGGTGTCAGCGAGGATGATGCTATGATGACATCTGGTGTGGTATTGCTGCATGGTCTGGAAGCTCTGGGTATGTGGCAGAGTTCACCCTGCGTGTGCAGACTAATATGGTCTTTGAACTTTTGCTTCACACCGACATTGCGGCTGTGGATATTGATGTCAGCCATAATAATATAGTGCCTGTAATTGTTGTCTATATGTGTGAAAAAGCTGAGTGGTATAGGTTCATGGGGTCTTACATATATGGTGGCAACTGTGATATGTTTTGTCTTGAAGTACACTGTGGTAATATTATGTTCAGGCATGTGTGGCGGAAATTTTGGTGTTAGGACTCGATGTGGTATTTTGTTATGCACCCCTAGAGCTGTACCACCGTTTACTCGCGCACCGGGAGGTCCATCATGTCGTAACATTATGTATCCAGGCATATATGTTCGGTATTTCGGCTTTAGGTACGTTTCATTGAGTGTGAAGCATTGGATTTCATGTTCAAGGAGTATTTGCTGTAGTATGTTTTGCCGGGTCGGAAGCGATTGAATATTCAGATGAAGAAAACTTATTTTGTTCTGTCTAGCCATCCTGTGCGTTATTGGGTATGGGGTTGATTTTGAAGTGAACGTGCGGGCCTGAGTAGGTAGCTTGCACCGTGAGTCCATACATTAACTTGGTGGTGCAATTGACCTGTTGAAGGATATGCGGGCGTATGAATGGATGAACGTTCTGTAGCGTCATACAGAAAAACCGGATCATATCCTCTACTGTAACAGGTTCGCGTAGTGAGTTGTTGCTAGTTACTGGTGTGTCGGGAGTTCGTACTGGTACTACTAATTCAGGAGTGGTGGGGTTAGCCACTGGCTTTCCCTTGCACTTTGCACTGTAGGAAGCATGAGCCTCCGTACAGGTTGCACACTTTGGTTGTTCGTTGCCGTTCGGACAGTTTTTAGTCGGATGGTCTTGACTACAGTAGCCGCATTTAGGTTTGTTCGGGCATTTTGCCGTGGTATGTTCGTTATACGTTTGACAGCGCTCGCAGCGAACTGGTAACGGTTGTTTTGTATTCGACGGCTCTACCCTATGCCGTTTGCCATATATATACGCTCCCTGCTCTAATAGGTAGTCGATTAGCTGCTGATCGGATGTGAGCACCCGCACAAGATAGGTGGGACCGTCCTTGCAGAGAATGCGTAGGCATTTCTCTACAGGCACGTCTTCACTGTGGAGTTCGGCTTTGATCTCATCATCTGTCCAAGTTGGCTCTACTCCTTTGATTACCACAGATAGCATAGGTGGTTTCCTTGGAGGAGGAGCTTGTTTTGTTTTTGGGCTTGGTGTTAGTGCCTCTATAATCGCAGATTTTCCGAATATCTCGAACGATGCCTTATTTCTTATATGTCGGTGAAATTCCGGGTTGGTGGATTTTAGTATGATTCCATTCCTAGTGAACAGTATTTCTTTAATTTCGGCTCTTAGTACATATTTGACTAGTTTCTCAAAGACATGCTTGGCAGTCTTGAACTGTGAATCATATGCTTTGAGAATGTAGTTGTACAAGTCTGGATTGCTTTGTTTAGAAGTATGTGCTGAGGCAGCAGGATCAACAGATTGATGTTTGATTGAATTAGTGTTTGAGGCGCTTGGTGGTGGTCCATCAGTGGTGGTAGCAGTGTCCATGAAGATTTCTGAGCCAGAACGGGAGAGGTCTGATAAAGGAGAATGTGACCTAGGGCGCTTTTCGTCTGGTGTAATGCTTTCAGTTGATGACTGATCTTGTCGACTTCGTCGCCCTGCAGTGCGTTGCTTCTTTGCGGTGACCTTTGAACCTGCTCCCCGGACTACTGGTTTAGGTAGCTTATGCATTCTGAGTCCTTGTTGTATAGCGGTGGTCGGCGTAAAAGAATCGATCTATTTCCAAGTTCAAGCCCAAGGTCGTCAACCGTATTTTCAATCAAACCTGCTCAGTATAGCTCTAATGTTACTGGACTTACTATGAATAACCCAAAATCAAATCCGTATGAATTGCCTATGTCGTCAATCAGTGGGACAATCCTTTAACCATAAACCAAAAATCCGTGAGACTTTGCCAATTTCGTTACCAATACCTT
>JAGDQP010016778.1:0-20075 GCA_022664845.1 Lepisma saccharinum
TAGTCATTGCGGATTTACATATTAGATATGATTTAAATGTTAACGAAGCCTCTTTCAACATGGCAGAATTTCTATCAACCAATCACAAATTTTCTTTCTTTCTGCTTTGCAGAGATTTGTTGATTTGCTATTTGGAACTGACATTAATGGTGAAACAAGCTATGCTCAAATAGATTTATCGACGCGTTAACGCGCAGTCATTTACTTGATTACTGCATTTGGTGATTCATAGTCATCAATAGTTAGGTAATTAGGTGCTTAAATCACCACCATTACACTAGGGTTCAATGACCGGTTCTTCTTTCGTATTTATGATTAAGTGTTGCAGATAGTTTTGTGAAAGTTATACGTGTATAGACGGAAACTGTATAATTACTTGGAATGACAGAGAGCAAAACTTGGACATTTCCGAAAAACCTTTTTTTTTTAAAATTATTTATTCAGAAAGTGAAAACAAATTGACTTCTGACTTGTTATAAACTTTCCCATATGTTTAAGTGCTTCGTATCTTGGAATCTTTTTACATTTTTTCCTTTAGGTCACAATGGTTCATGATGTCCTCAAATCTTGCAACGTTAATTTTAACTTATTTCGTGACGTCATAGAATGATGGAATTTTGCACAGTGACGTAAGTCGGGTGACAATACAATATTCCATTGTTACTTTCATATATTTCTATATATATATTTTAAAAGCATGTTTTAATATTATATATTTTAATATGGACTTCTTTATCCTAAAATAAATGCTAGCTTGCAACGACTCTGCGTTTGACTGGTTGCAGAACACTTTAGGATTTGGGTCACAAAACATTAGCTTGAGAAAAAAAAGTATCCAAAATATAACGTGAAAAGTGACAAGTTTCATGTATTCGTAAGCAATATGATGTCACTTAGACGAACCAAGTTCTATCCCCGGCCCAACCAAATTTTTACTCTTTTCCTAGGTTACCCAAAACCCCTTATTAATTACACACTAATTTGTATGTGAAAAGGTGTGCAAAAAGTGCTAAAATAATATTGCAAATTGAAGAAATACAAGACGATCTGTGTAGCGAGTAAACGACGTTTTAAAAGATAAGGGGAAACTATTGTATACCCTGGAACACATTTTACGTTTTCCAAACTATATTTTTAGGGATATTTTTTTTTTTCAGTTACATATTTGTGTTCTTTAACTTTGAAGGTTTCTCAATTAAACTGCTTCAGTATTCGGCTTCTTCTTTCTTTCTTTTACGGTGTGTTTCTTTTTAATTCCTTTAAAAAATTTCCAGCTAAATATTGCATGATACAAAGGCCTGTGTATACTTTGGAACACAGCCTCTTGAACTTTGAAACCAATAAATTAACTCAAAAATAAGGATTTAGGGGAAATATTTTCATTAATTTAAGTTTTCTGTTTCTAAAATGTAAAATCATGTAACACTTTATAAAAGAAACATTTTTTTATATTATTCTGAAAGACATAATAAATAAAGACATGATAAAAATAGTTTTAAGCATTCAAGGTATCAATAATAAGCCTAATAAATTTCTAGATGTGTGTTAATTTGTTGGTTATTACTGTGGTAATATTTTTTGGTTTTATCTATTAAAAATGCTTTTTTTTTCAATTAACTCAACACATAGCCACTTAAATACAGCAAAACCACGAGACTACTGCCTGGGAAGCTTGGCACACAACATAGTGTACGGAGTAGCTGCTATATAGCATAGGGACTTAGAAACATTAGTCGAAGATACACTATCCTCTAGATACAATAACAGTGTACACTATGCTTTATTTTCCAGTGTCTTGTAGGAACTTCTTCCTTGTAATTCTGTCCTAAGATATTCATGGTCTCCAGTTCTTCCTATTCTTGCCTCTTTTTTTTTATCATCAGTAGGTAACACAACCCTTTCCTCAAATCCCACTACATTCCTCCACGTCGCTTCAATCTTGCCCTCGGTATCTCTTCTTTTCCAAATCACATGATAGAATTCCGCAACGAAACTTTTTTTTTAGCCAATCATATAGCGTCCCAATTAACTGGTTACTCAAGAAATCAGTAACGAAAATGTTTTAGCCAATCATATTGCGTTCCCTTTAACTGCTTATATACACGTCATGCATATTCCAATACTTCATTCTTTTACTAAATTTATTTATGATCATTTGTAAAGCTTTTTCTTTGTATACACATGAAATATTAGACAATTTCACACAAAAGAACACACATATCAGTATCAATATAATAACACAGGATCGAAAAAATAGGCCATGAACAAACTTGGTTGATTTTACTACCAGGTTTTACACCTTACACATACTTCAAAATCAAGGTCTCTCGAGCGCGATTTTGTGTTCACACAAAGTAATGTGGTAAAATTTTTAACACAAAGTAATGTAGTAAATTTAACAGACATAATTTACTTTTGTTGTGTAAGGATATTTTAAAATGTAAAGTAATTGTGAATACACGTAACATACGTGACAACGGTATGAACCTAATGAAGAAGCATAATGGAGAAAAAAAAAGAAGAAAGTTTAGAATTTAATAATAACAGTATTAAGGTAAGTTAAAGAAAAGCATTCTCTATTGTATAGAATCTATTCTTATTTCACTTCTCTCTCGCTCCCATTCTGCTTTCATGATTACATTTTTACTATATCGGATTTTTCGTGGATTTTCATCCTTCTTTCTCAGAGAACGCAATAAGAGCGCATCCTTGATTATAGCCTGACGTTGATGGTACTTTGCTAGAATTCGTTATGAAAAGATGTGGTTTTTACACCCTTACCTCTTATATCTTGTTATTTTCGTCTAACAATGGAAGTAATATTCCTGCTCTTGGCTTGCGTTGTTTTTATTATCTAACATGAAACATCTTGTTCATTCTTCAACCAAGATGTCTTGAAAACAAACATTGTTGCCAACTCATAAAATATTTTCGAGATAAAATAATTTGAAAATTTTGGGGGCTAAAATGTCATCAAAGTAAATATTCTTATATCTGATATATATGCTAAAAGATTTTATTTCCTCCATCTTTGTGATAGCTTTTATTTCTTTACTGTCGGGTTTTTCTGAATAATAAAAAAAAAATTGTTTCTAGAATTCGTTAAATATTACGTCCCTGAATTAGTAAGTTACTAAAGTTCCACTAAGGAGTTTTGATTTGATTAGATTTGTTTATTGCTTGATCGAATAGTTATTAATGTCTTGAATGAGCTGGTGACCTCGTAAGGAATTGAATTCATTTATGGTCTTTTTGGCATCTTTCGATTAGGCCCGGATGGGGAAAGGTATCAGCCAGAGCCTTATTTAAGGTATTATGCAGGGATCCGTCCGGTGAAACTGAGGGAAACCCGGGAAACTTCGGTCAGGATAGTGGGTCGCGGGAATATACGTTGTAGATTAGAAGTCCGCAACTTTACAGCCTGAACTAAGGAGGCTGAGTTGTGCTCCTAAGGACGGGACTTACGGATTTGATCGCGTGATCAGACGCACAAAAAGCGAGCGTGCAAAAACCTCAACTAACCAGGGAAAACTTGATTTGTCAGCTCAGTCAATATACAGCAAGACCTCATATTGTAAATGGCAAGGTAAAGAGACCAACAGCAGAGAGGGGCAGCTTCCGCAGTGTAGTTACGAAGGTCGTAGACTTCGTATCAGTATGTGTCGCCAGTAGTGAAGTCCTATTTCCAGCTACCATTGTTGCAAGATCAGTTGAAGAAGATCCATTTTAGTGGACAATGGTATTATATGTTAGTCTTTTCAACCCCAATATGGTTTGGATATTAAGTTAATAGTTAAGTCTCGTGTTTACAAGGACACCGCCAGGCACAGAAATTGGGACTAACGGAACGCAGTAGAAACGAAGGGTACAATATCTTATATTCCGATACCGCTATCGCAGCAGAGATCGAAGAATCAGCGAAATAAAAGCTATTTTAGAAAAAAAATCTCAACATGGATGTGAGCTATCAAAATCAGTTAGATATGGTTCTTTACAATACATCAAAGTAACCACGACCAACAACTCAAGGATGCGATTATCAATGCAAACCATACACATACATCTTCTTCTACCCATTCACAGACGTAATGTTTCGACCAATGACAGATGCAGATTTTTTATTTTGAATAAGCAAGAATACTTGTTTGATGTTTCATAACGATTTTTTCTACTTTCTTTACAGTACTATGAAAGCCTTCTACGTCTAATAAAAAAAACGGCAAATCATTGCATTTGTAAACATTTCTGATCTCAATCTATAAATCATAATACTAAATTCTTCCGTTGTACGGTGTTGTGTTCGAGATACAAGAAAATAACTATCATAAAGTAAATTATCTAAAGGGTTTTATACAACTGAACAATACGAAATATTTTCGAAGACTGCATTCATAAAACATATTTCTAAAAATTCAATGTAATGAATGCAACATTTGGTAACATGTCGACTGTGCTGGAAAATATATTTACAACTAAACGATATATAATAATTTATTGATATGAGGCTTTGAAATGTACTAGGACAGCGTGATATCCTAGTTCTATGTAAATACTCAGACAGATTATGTAATTTACATACTCGCGAATATATATGCACACTCGCATGGGGAGTCTTATACAGTACATGCTTTTACGTATACACTCATGTACCTACCCACACACGGACATTACTAGCTGCTTTTAACAACACTCATGCTACCACTAATGACATTTCGTGCATAGCCTTAAAGCAGCTCTCTTACCACAGAACGTGAAAAAGCAACTTTAATGAGAGGTTTTTGTGCGTCATTACCTTCCTACAAAAAGATCTAACATCAGCATTCTAATTAGAACCTCTTAGTGGAAGTTAGAAACTTTCTCATCTAACTCATCTCTGGTAGGTATGCTTCATTATAATCATCTTTTTGTATGCACTCGGCGATGTATACTAGTATTGTGCGAACACGGCTTTTTACTCTTTATTCTTTTTCTAGAGGTATAGAAATAACAGAACATAGCAGTACGCTACGTCATGTATGTTACTTCTATCGCTTTGGGGAGAAATTTTGGTTCGACAATGTGTTCATTATGCGAAAGGGATACAAAGAAGATACCACAACATCTACGTAACAGCAAAAATCCTTCAAAGGATTCAGGTATTCCAGTGGGCATTAGAAGAACGTAGAGAGAGAGAGAGAGAGAGAGGATATGAGAGAACGTATAGGAAGAAAAATAAAGCGTGTTTATGATAGTTGTTGAGATAGAAGAGTACGAAACGGAGTGTAGGATAAAAAACAAAGGAAAAGGAGAGATCTCAGAGAAGCGAAAGAAGAGGAATAGAATATAAAGGAGAGATGAGAAAGACAGAATATGGAGTAGAAACAAAGGATTTTGAGATGAGAAGAGAGAGAGAGAGAGATTAAGAGCAAGAGATGTGTGAAAAGAAAAGAGACAGATAAGTGAAAGATATGGAGAGAAAAAGAGATAAACGAGAGAAGAGAAAGAGGAAGAAAAGTAAATACAGAACAATTCAAAATGATTCATCCAATTACAAATGACTGTAATTTTTATGTTCATAGAATGTACAATCATATTCTTACAGACTGCAGAACAAAGCTCTAAATCGTGTTTGCATACGCATGTGCACAAAAGACATGCTCAGAAGCAACTGTGTAGAAGTAAGTATTTGCGTTCTGCAAGTGGCCACCAAGTTCTCCGGACCTAACGCCTTATGACTTTTAAGGGTATGTCAAGGATATTGTGTATCTGACAACACACGTTGAACTCAACCTTCGGATTTATAGTACAGTCAAGTGGGTGTGGCGTGAGTTGGACTAGCAATTGGATGTGATCCACGTGACCAAGTGGGAGTCATACAGAACATTTGAAATGTATGAAAAAAAAACTAGTTTCCTGGTACGATAAACGTCTCAATGCCATGGGTGTCTAAGTAGAAAAATAGCCTAAGGTATGTACTTTCAAATCAAAAATGTTTGGTTAAAATAATAATTAAAAAAAAAAACGATTTCTGCAATGTACATCGTACATTTTCTTTTTAAACATTGACTTCTCATCAATATAATTCTTAAATTGACAATGTTTTCAACACTACATCAATTTACAAACATCAAAAGAGCACAAAATAATGTTTAATTTATTACAGAGCTTACAATCAGTGTAGAAAGTAGATATAAAAGTAGACCCACCCACCTCTATTTACGCGAAATCAGAATGTCTAAAAAAAATTTGAGTTGAATGAAGCCTTATTTTAAGTTACCACTTACCCAGTGACCATAGCTCAGTTAGTGGAGTGTTGACTTAGCAATCGGAGGATCCTGGGAACGATCCTAGTAGCCGCCTGTACTGAATTAGGTTTTCCATGGATTTTCCTCAGTCACACCAGACAAATTTTGGGATGATACATACAAACTATGCCCTGGCCGACTACCTTCCAACATCGTCTCCCCCACCCTATCCGGCCTAATTTTGAGATGCCCACAAATAAATTTAATTAAGTAACCCCTTCTACAAACCAAACTAGCAGAAAACATACTGACAAAACCATATCGCTTATTAAAAATTTTACCTGTGTGTGTTTTCTTTTTACTTTCCTCCAAGGATATGATCACTTGTACCTTAGCTATTCTTATAGATTCAATTTCAATGTGGACTTGAGTACTTTTAGATCTTCCTAAAAGGTTCTATATTCATTTTGATTGACAGACTGATTCTTTCTCCTCGTGAACACTTTTTAAAAAGAAATATGTGATTACGTCACTGTACCAGAGGAATTTTCTACTTTGCAAAACTAATGTAATTTTCCACGGGTGATTACTGCTTTTAATATGGGGACAATTTTCTTGCAAACAATTAAGTGTTCTATATAGAACACACACACGCAGAGAGAGAGAGAGAGAGAGAGAGAGAGAGAGAGAGAGAGAGAGAGATTCCTCAGAATACCAATGAACAGAAGATGCTAGACTAAAACTTTTCTATTAGTAGAGACAGTCATGCTTTCCTTAAAAAAGAAAAATGGCTACCCTTTTAAATGATGCTTTTTTTCTCAGAAGACATAAAACAGTTTAATGATACTCTGCAGAGCAATATAAACAACATTACAAAGACACATTAACATTTAATGCTAGCAATTTATTATTGTTATTATGGCTTTGTGTAGTCTGTAAGGAAACGTATATTTGCTTAAAGAAAACAGCAGATGTCTCTGTCATTTACATTTGGTGTCTCCATCTAGCGATTAAATTCTTCAAATCGTGAGACACTGTAGAAAAAAAAGGGAAAAGAAACAAAAATAACGAATGTAAATGCATATATGTAAACAGAAAAGAAAAGGGGGTTTTGATGAATAATGGATGAATCGAATGATGGTGGAAATATTTCCACAGACAGAACAACGGTTATCCAGGAGCGGATGGAAGCAGAATTAGAATCTACAGCTGTTTCTTGGAAACCAGCTACTGTGGTTCTGTGGTGCTCGCAGAGAGCCAGTTTCTCCTAGATAAAGCCACCGTCTGACTTTTGTTATTTTAAAAAACAAGACATTTATTTGTCCACTGCGAGTGCTTGTTTCCGTTTCAAATATTCCTCTACGTTATCGAAAGCTAAAATAAATACGAAACACTCAGTGGTTCAAGGAAATATAAACAAATAAAGCTGGGACTGCAGAGCTTCGAAGGGCGATGGAAATCTACAATTAATTCTTCGACTCTGTTTTAATACTGTTCTGCCATCTTGAAATATTTTGTAGCAAAACTAAATTGTAATATACACTGGTTTCTCACAATAACTTTGAGCGTATTTTCAGAACATATCTTTAGTAAAATTATCCTGTAAAAGTAATGTGTTTAATAATGTGTGCAGTTGATGGGTGTAATATACTTTTAAAATATGGAAGATTCGCAAATATTTTACAGCGTAGGAAGTTAAAAATGTGTCCGTTTAAACAAATACACATTTTCAGTTTCAAAATGATATAATTTATCTCCTTAAATCTGGAAAAGTGAATCCTGGTTTTTATTTGAAACTATTTGAAAGAGGTGGAAACAACTGTATTGTAATTTTGCGACAGCAAGGCAGTTTTAGGAATGTAGTAGAAAGTGTAGAATCGTGCAGGTCGTGTACGCATCTGTAAAATCTTGTAAAGGGACGAAGTTAAAACGTTCCTTTGTGCATTAAAATTAACATTTTTTTTATTAAAACAGAAACGTCGTTGTTATGTGGTTGTTGACTTATTTAGGAACGTATCAAAAATTATGAAAGTAAATTATAAGATCTAATATTTAAATGTTAGTATTTATATGCATACTCAAACATCATTCCATTACGAATAGTAAGCGTTAGACACTGAATACGTCAACAGATGGCAGCACGTACCAGTTAACAATTTGCTGCTGTTTCAGAGTTTATTTATTTAGGTTTTCTTTCTGTTTCTTAGCAATTAAATTATGGGTTATTATTTTATTAAGAAAAATATTCCTTTGTGCACAAGAATTATCTGTTTACGTTTTTAGAAGTTTTAATTCCATTCATTGTAACTTTATAATGAAGCCATGTAAAATACTTATTAACTGTTTATACTTGTGTTTGCCAAAATTGGAACTTCCTACGATCATCTTGATATTGCAGGTAATCAATCAACTCTCTCACTTTCTGTTCAGAAATTATTTTCGAAGTAAAAAGAATAAGTTATCTCCTTAATTATTGCCAGCTTATCATTACTTACACACGTGAGACAAACTGTCTCACGAAATTGTAGACAGGAGCGTAGAAATAATTGCTCGGGCCCGCCTGCAAAAATTAAATTTCAGTCAGTTTAGGAAGTTTAAGAAGATGTGTACCGGTCAAGTCTATTATTTTAGTAATATTTTTTATCTAGGATCTTTATGGAAATTTAAGATACCCTTTTTTATTTCAGTCCCCTCCAAAAATACTGGCTGTCGAAATATTACTTCTTAAAGTTCATTATTGAAGCTCAAAACGTGTATGATGTACTATTTTTGACAAATCATAGCAGCTAATAAACGTGACGAAGTAATTCTTTTTTTATAACAACTATTTGTGAATAGTTTGTGATGTCAGAAGAGTACTTCCATGTGGTTTGTACAGGATATAAAATTTCTGACAACACAGAGGAAAGATCGACAACAGTGTCTGCTAGATTTTGCGACCCGTCAAAAAAAGGAGATGAACTTGATGTCTACGTTCTTCCCAGCAGAAGTTTACCAGTTTTCGACACTATGTTAGTAACTAAAAAATTGTATGTACTAAACAAAACGCCGTAAATAGTTTGTTATCAATTACTTTATTTATTAAATGCTAATCGTTATTAATAGATGGTATTCACACGAGACAAGTGAACGAAACAATACGTCGCAAACAGTCCAACATGTACGTCGCACGATCTTTTTGTGGGCTACTTGTAGGTAGCTGATTCTGAAATCTCGTCTGTTGGCTGACATAACGACGTATCTCACTTTTAATGAAAACTGAGTTACAGCTATTTTATAGTGCCCTCTGTTAGCCTTCATCATCTCACAAAAGAACGAATCTCAGAACTAAATAATATAAATCGAAACTTAGGAATTCGTCGTTTTGTCAGATGATAAAGTCTTGACAGGAACAGAATAAAATAGCTGTAACTGAATTTTCATTAAAAGTGAGATACGTCATGTCAGCCAACCGATGCAGTGTTATCACTTCGCAATGATAATTACTTATAAAGAATTGACGTAAATACTTTTTTCAGACTGAATGAAATATGATTAGATTAATAAGTTTGAAAAATACAGTGATTGGAAGTATTTAAATTAGCATACCTTAGGCTCGTGTCGAGTAGAGAAGGGAGATGATGGCAATTGCCCATTGTGTCCATGCATTAAGATGTCCCTGCGTGTGAGTGTTCGAATGCATTACCTAATCTAATGACTGTATGAAGCCATGTAGCGGAAGGAACATTCAGTTATTACATGTTCGCTGAGAAGGCCGCTCAGGGCTATGTAAAGGATATTTCGATGAGGATAAAAGCGGGTTCCCTAAAGCCTCGAGCCGGCATACTTTGCAGGCCCTAATATTACGCCACTGCCTGCAAGTATATCCGCCAGAGCTGAAACCGGTTTCTTATGACCCGGTGATCCGGCCTGACCCGGATATAGGTGATCTGATTGACCCGATCTGAAAACTTAATGAACTGGGAATTTATGTCATATTTTCCTCTCTGAGGGCTCTGGGGATCTTCGGTTCCGGTCATCCTTGAAAGAAATATTGCTCAAACGCAAAGAAATAATTTAAAACTCTGGTTTGACCTCGTCTCGCCGGGCCACAGTCGGGTCACCGGATCAGGACGGATCCCAAACATAGACCCGATGACCCGGTTCAAAACTTGACACAATTTACCCGGTAACCCGTTTCAGCTCTGTCGATAGCACCACCCAAACTCTTTGCATGATACCTCAACTCGAGAAAGAAAATTGTTTCTAATCCCAATTAAAACATAAACTGAACCCTACATTTAAAAAAAAACTTCTTTCTTAGGGTCAGTGGTCGGCAGCTTCCATGTTTTGTGACGTAATCGCTCCTAGCAGTCGTACTATTTTATAAGAACACTGGTATCTACCTAAACAACTACAGCGGTCCCCTCCAGATGCTCATACAGACAGATCTTGCTCCAACATAACAGATCTTTCATCTGCATATCACAGCTGTAGAGATTTAATTAGTTTTTATTTCTGTAGTATATTGCAAAAAAAAAAGTTAATTAGTTACTGTATTTTATTTCGCAGTCATTAAAATGTATTTTGCTACGTAACTAATTAGAGTACATATATTTAACATTTACCTCTTGGTAAATGGAAACACTTTTAAAAGGGAGGTTTATGTAATACTAAACTTCCGAGCGATAGTTATTTCAATATCAGTTATCGCCTGAGCAAATCTATATACATAATAATGTTACTAAATCACGAGATAAAGCTGTTCCTGTGAAGTTTGCCTGGAAGAACCAGTTCCTGAGGGACAGTGAAGAGAGATACAGAAGCAGAAATGAGCTTTTTATGTTCTCCATGAGAGGTGAAAAACTTTGGCAGATAACGGAAACAGCAACCGGTGGAGTTTTCAAAGGGGATTTCCAAGTTCAGAATGGCTTAAGTAAAATAAGGGAAAGTGGGGAGAGGTAGATAGTGAAGGAGCAGTCAATATGAACGTGCGCAGGAACACACATACTCAAGGAGAGAGGAAGTGAGAGAGAGAGAGAGAGAATCAAGAAGGAGAGTATGGAAATATTTCTCCGCTATCTACAGATCGTTGTTCTGAAATGGAGCTAGAAACATTGGAATATTTTGAGCTGGTCTACAATGAAGGGGTACAAATGTTTGGAATGTTGCAACAAGACTGAAGGAAAAGGAAAGGATGGGAGAACATTTCAGAACGGATGGAGAAAACTGAATAGGAGGAGAACATTTCAGAAAGTATGTCTGTGTGAAAGAGATTAGGGAGGAGAGAGAAGCCAATCATGTAGGTACATCAAAAGCCCTGTTATCGGGCCTTCACGAAGTTTTCCTCGATGGTCACTGGATCACAATGAGAAAGGAATTGCAAAGAGGAAAAACGAGACAAAGAAAGGTGCAAGAAGAAGTGAAATCGCATGAAATAGGACAAGAGAGAGAGAGAGAGAGAGAGAGAGAGAGAGAGAGAGAGAGAGAGAAGAGAAAGTACATTGGAATCATTTTACATGGTTATTCAAATCGCCAGTCCTTTGTTAGAAAGAGCCCTTCAGTTTGTTAAAATTCGGTAGGGCTCAAAAGCACCCAGAGTGGTTCGAAGACCGCTTTAACCATCAAAATTGTAGGTCCATGCCATCCGTCATTGTTTACAAGATCGTTGAGGACGTTAGAAATAATTCCAGCATACAAATATACGGCGGAGAATTTGAATTTTTATTTATGGCATTTGGGCATCTCAATCTCAGGCCATGATTATGGTGGGGATAGGATCTTGGAATGCAGTCAATCAGGCCCTAGTTTCATAGGTACCATCCCGGCATGGCTGAGTGAAACCCTAAAAAAAAAACTCAATCGTAAAGAGCGATCTATAGAATCATTCTCACGACCTTTCGATTGTTAGACCAACTCTCTACTAACTGAGCTACTGCCGCTTGGTACGGTGAAGAAAGAAAGCAGCTTCTAACAATGAGTTTGGCAGTGGAAAAAGGAGAAAGATATTTACAAATAAATTTCAAATACAGCACAAGACAGCGAGTTTACACTAATCTAGAACATCGACAAAGAGACAAGGAAGAACAACAAATGTACAAATAATAAGCTTTACAAATACAAAATGTTAGTTTCAGCTCTGAAGGTCTCTGAGCTCAGAGACAAAAGGTTCACATGTTTGTGGGAAACTGATGTATTGTGTAGTCAACATATTTATAAGTTATGTTCCTAGAATTAGATACAATCAACGTTTGTTTGGATAGACGAAGGCTACATTTTGTGTTTGTTACGTACATACTAAATAAAAAGAGAGAAATTTTTCTTTTTTTTTTAGAGCGGAAAGAGAGACCACTCTGTTGTAGAGCGGAATTCAATCGAAAAATTTGGTTTCGAGCGAAACGCTATTGCTTTGGATGGAAAATGTGCTCTTTCTAGATGGAATACCGATGCATTTGGATGTAATTTATTCTTTGAACTTGAAAGAGCGATTTCTCATCTTTTTAAAGTGATTTATTTCTTTTTTTTAGAGGGATTTACAATGCATTATGACTACTAGTCAACTTTGTTACGTCGGTCAGAAGTAGGTGCTGCCATCTATTAGCCAACTTCAATAATTCCGTTAACTCAGGAGTTCCATTGCGTGTGCAATAATTAAAAAAAAACATCGAATCTGACTTCTTGTAACCTAACCTAACCAACGGTCACTAATTTTATTAAATTTCCTAATGCGTATATACATAAAAAAAGTTATTTTTTAAAAACAAATATATAAACATAACCACGTCAGGATTAAAACCCGGGTCTTTGGATCAGCTTTCCGATACGTTACCTATTACACTAAACTAGCAACTCCAAAGCAGCAGCTTGTATGCAGTTGTTAATCCAGCTTGCAGTTTTTTTATGGTTCAAGCAGTAGTGCGCCTGCGCGGGAGTGGGCCATACACAGGATTTACACTAGCGTCTAAGGGAAGCACATGGAAATAAAGCGTGGCCCACTCTCGCGCAAGCGCAGAGCTCCTTGAACTATAAGTAACACCGACAAGTGCATGTTCCGCAATTCCTAGCTTGGTGTGATAGTTAATGTAGCAGGAAGGAAATTAGGAAATTTAATGAAAGTAGTGACCAATGAATGGTGTGTGGAGGTTAGGCAAGTCAGGTAATGTTTTTTTTTTTTTTTTGCACACGCGATGTGCTCAGAGACATTGTTTTTATATGGGTTCTCCTTAGGCGCGAGTGAATTTGTTTCTGCAGCTACAATCTCCTTTGTTCTCGGCCGTTTGTTCCAGCGAAGGTTACCGAAAGACTAAGCTATACTGTGAAATTTACAGCGTTGCGTTTAGTCAAAAATAACAACAGAAAACCTGAAAACTATTCTGAGAAAAATATACCAGAAGATGTCAGAAGTAATATATATGCACAAGAAATCTTTGAATGTTGTTCTCAAGTACTTGACGAGACGAGAGAGACCATTTTGAAGCGCCGGTGGACGGCTAGCCGAGGGGGCTAAGGCGTTAGATAGCTAACAAGAAGGTACCGCGTTCAAATCTCCCCGAGTTTTATTATTTTTATTTTTTACTCTTTTTGATTTAAAAGTACATTACTTTTCTTTCTTACTACTTATGAATAAATACTATATTTTGTCTTTTTACATTTTCAGCATTTTATTGCGTCGTTTTCGTTTTCAAAAAGATGAAAACTATTTGAACAGATGGAAATTCACCTAAAAACATCACGTGTAAGTTCCCATCGAAATGTACTACCATAGATCCCTACTTTTTACAGCGAGAATTTCTCATATATATGATGAAAATTCACTAAAAGAGTGGTCCCTCTTTCCACTCAAATCGAGCTGAATTTAGCTCTTTTGATTTAGTGTGTACACAAAAGTTCATTTGTAACAACAATAGAATTTCGCATCGCATATCTCCATTAACAACTTTGTGTAAGAAGACACTATCGCCAATGACGCAACGAGCGTCAGGTGATTGATTTTATGTTCAGTATTATATCTGGATGGGAATCTGCTCATTCGAGCACTCTGAATCGAACTATAGCAATAAACAAATTTAAAACTCAATCAAACTTAATACGTGAGACATTCCTTGAACCATATAGGCGAGCAATATTCAATACTAGGTGAAACTCAGGACTTATAAAACAAGCTAAGTGCAGACAAATTTCGAGTGTGTGAAGCGATAGAGCAAATCTGGTTTCCGCATACCACCTCGAGTAATTTCAGAAATGTATGATAATAAAAAGTGAACTTGCTGTCAATCACAACACCAAAGACTCTCTGAAAAACGAAACAGCGTTTATATCTTTAATTGTGTATGAGTGATGAATTGTCTCTCTTTTCAGTGAAATATAAAGAGATGCACATTTAAGAGAGCTTAGCTTTAATTTGCAGGTATCGCACAAGGTAACGAATTTAAATATATCATCGTGGAGACTTAAGGTATCACGTCGAGTGGAGATTTGTCTGTAAGGTTTGCAATCATCGACGAATTGGATAATATTACTTGGGGAGTCAGTAGGGGAACTCCAGAGAGAACAGGAATGAAGCTCAAAGAAGAATCACAGATAATTACATGTTGTAGCCTAGTTTGTACTAGTGTACAATGGATATTAAATCTAGTTGATAATTCATAGATTAGCTATTAATGACAAATAGATTCAAATGCCGTATGTAGGTTGAAATCTAAGACATCTAATTGCGAATGATTAGAGATTATGACATCAGTCCGCAGAAGAGACAGATTAGTGAAGCAAGAGTTGCCAGGTGAAAAATTATGCTGAAAAGAATTTACAGATATAATCTTTCGTTATTTTCTCAACGGTGATGATGACAGAGGTGATGATGAAGACACTGATTTTTTTTAAATCCTGATTTAGGTATAGCAGTAATAATAGTTTTTTTTAAGTGTTGGATAAGTTCCTTTGCCAATGTTCCTTCCTCTTCTAATGTTTTAGCACGAATCACCACAAATTTATTTATTTATTTAGTGACAACACAACAGGCAATGGCTTAATTATAGTGTTGAGCTTTACAAAGTAGTTGTACAGTACAGAGTTTATTGACAATGTCATCTCTAAATTATTTAGGTGACATATAGCATACGTCCAGATCAGTGTGAACTGTACAGAGTTGGTTATATATAGTACAAATTCTCCAGATTGGTGACCTCATCAAGATATTGGTTCTTGCCTTTTTACAGTGGAAGAGACCAGTATTATTAACTCGAGTTTTTATATGATGGGACACGAAACTGTAATGTCGAAACTAAATCAATACAATCTAACTTATTTTGAACAATTTTTTTAAAAGAAATAACAGATCAGCACTGTTGCGCCTTTGTTCTAAGCTCTGAATATTAAAGTTCTTAATGACTGCATTGTAACTATCATAAGCAGGATAGATTCGAGTTTCTTTAAAAGTCAGGAATTTAAGAAATTTTGATTGGATTTTCTCTAATTGTTGGCAATGTTTCAATTGATATGGATTCCAAATAGAAGAAGCAAATTCTACCTTGGAGCGAACATAAGCATAGTAAATTTTTTCCAATGTTGATAAGTTGTTGAATTCTCTTCCCGTCCTAATTACGAATCCTAGTAACTTCAAGGATTCATTTGTTATATTTGTAACATGTATGTTAAAAGTCAATTTCGAGTCAAAACTGACACCAAGATCCTTCTGTTTAGTACAATTTTATTAATGGAATAATCAAATTGATGAGTGGTTTTATTTCTATTAAATGATAATACTTTACATTTACTTATGTTGACTCCAAGTTGATTAATAGCACACCAGTTTGCAATATTATCTAAGCTTTGCTGAAGTCTTATGCAGTCTCCGATAGAGTTGACTTTTGTATATATTTTTAAGTCATCTGCAAATAACAATTTTTCATTATCAGACACACAATCAGGAAGGTCATTAGCAAATAAGAGGAATAACAAAGGTCCTAGGTTCGAACCTTGAGGAACTCCTGAGAGTGCAGAATATTCATATGATTTGTATTCTTTATAGACAACTGATTGCTTGCGATTTATTAAGTACGAATAGAGGAGCCTAATCACAGTGGGCGAGAAGTGATAGTGATTTAATTTTTCCAGTAATATATTGTGATTAACCCTGTCAAATGCTTTCTCAAAGTCAATATAAATCACATCAACTTGCTTGCCTTCGTCCATCGAATTCAAATGATCATAACACAAACGTCTTGGGATTATAACCTGGGACAGGATTTCTAATTGATGTTAATTATACACTGTAAAAAAATGGAAAATATGACGATCATGTTTTTTTTTTATTTTAAAGAAAACGTTGTTAGCATATTAAGAAAAAACACCATCCCATTATTTGTTTGGCAGAAGTAAAGAGAAAAATGAGATTTGAGTAAGGACAGGAAAGAATTTAGTCAAAATGACATTTAGATGAAAGTTACATGAATCGTAGTTTAATGAAATCCACCGAACAAAATGTGATTTATTATCACATGAGAACGAAATGCTCTTCGACCGCATTCATTAAATTCTTAAAATGGCCTCAAACCATTTTCTCTTCACGCTGATGGATTTAACATCGATTTAAGCAGAGCACACACACACACAGGGGGGGGGGGGGGGGGGGCGAGAAAGGTTGATTTAAAGAGTTCAAGTTAAAGAGGACATAACTAGTCATGCACCCCTTCTTACTCAACCAAATTAAGTTACAAAATAAGGTAAATCTATTAACTCCGTCGCTCCCCTCCTTTACGAACCCATGACAATATATTGAGTGCGTTTCGTGTAAAAATACTGCAAAAGAAAGGATGCATCAAGTATCACATTGTTCTGGTATCGGAAGTAGCCCATGAGTATAGGAAGTGAGAGCGAAAAAAATAGTGCTGTGTAGCAGTACATTTCTTAATTTTAAGTAGACAGTTTGTGCGTAATAATGAATTTCTGCATTCCGTATTGCCATCTTTTGGCGTCCCACGTAACTACATTCTCTACCACACTGCTGTACTATGTGCTGAGAATATAGATAAAGATAAAAGACAGTGGAATACCAACCGTTTTCGATTGGTTAGTTGTAGTATTGAATAGATTGTTGGACAGGATACCTGTATTCAGTTTCTACCCACCTCCCAAGTTTTGTATGTTATTTTTTAAAAGTACATTACATTTTTTATTATTGATTCAGTTTCCATTTTTAATATTATTTTTATCATTTTACGCGATAAAAATACCAAAGATTGTCCTTAACAACGTTTTACCAACTTTCTCCTGATACATTACGTAGTTTATAATTAGCTAGCACGTGGTACTACTAGCAAACTTTACGACTTGCAAGCTCTCGTATCTAAGTTGTATATCCTATATCTTTATGCAACCAGCGTTACGTTTTGGTTGTTTGAGTGGCATATAACAAAGAGTTACTTAATCAAGCGATCAAGTTTTCATGCTAACAGGAGAGCTTTTGGAATAGAGTAAAAGTAGATATAAAGAAAGATATATTTGTTTCATTTGCTTCCGCACTAACAGGCGGGCATGACTACCTACTTATTAATAAAACTTAATGGCAACACTCCTGATTGGGACATCCTCGCCAGAACTAAAGCAAACATTAGAATTTGAATAGAAAAAACATGGTAGAAGACACTATTAGATTGAATTATATAAGAAGTATCGTGTGTCTGCGATGTTATGCACTTGATCACTTCACAAGCTGTTGTAGGAATTGAATGGCCAATGCATTATATCAACAAATTCTACACATGGCATAACAGTGAGATCGACTGTCCTGCGCATGTGTTACACTACACTTGAAAACTCAAAAGAGGTTTCAAGAAATCTAATTCGCCTTAAAGAAGTAGATAACTAAAACAGCTGAATGAAAAAACACTTATTTTTCTGTTGAATACTTACGAAAAGTAGGAGAACTGGTAAATCGATTGGAAAATTTTCTATATTTTTCTTCTTGTGACTTTATTTTTACCATACAACACATAGCACATGCGTATCAGTCTTTATTTCTCTGTTCCATCTGCACAAAAAGCCTTACATAACCTTTGGCGCCCGAACAGGGACTAGATCAGTTTTCATAAAGCTTCGTTGCCTATGTGGAAGTCCTGAGAAGTGAACTCTGAGTGTCTCAACATATTCAAATCTACGAATCGTGAAGTCCCTTTCTACCACCTCGGCGCATCTATACTTTTTCTTGATAGTTCAGGTTCTTTCAGTAGATGATACTATGGTCCACTAACCGGAAATTTGTGTACTTTGCCAATAAAGCGTTAACTTTCTGCTCTGGAAAATAGCTTGTCTGTGCCTTGTAGTGTCCAATAGTTAGGAATGGGCGCGAGAAGTATTTACTGAGAAGACATTTTTCTGTGAACCGATGAAGAAAGAACTTAGAAAAATACTGATTATATTTTTCTTCACTTATATATAAACAGCTGAAATAAGAATGTCAGAAAAAGTGAAGGAAGGAAATTTGGAACCCTTCCAAATGTGGGCCTAAAGGAGAATAGAAAAAAATAATCACATATTTCGTACACATTTTGGCAGATTTTTTTATTTATTTTTATTTTGGAAGTGTAAGTAAGAAATAGAGGTTTTGTGGATTTTATCGATGTGAATTTTCAACGTTTCTTATACGATTAGATACTTTCAAGAACACTTCTTGTACACATTCTCGAACTTTTTCTTAATACGAATTTGCTGTGTTCTTCGTACTATAGTTGAAGGTTTGTTTGAAGACAGAAGTGGAAGATGAAAAACACCTACTGGTAATACAAATTAAGTGGAGAATTGTGACCAAATGAAAAAAAAAATACCTGCAAGATTTAGAGATCACAAGATTACAAAACGACCAAATAATTTGAGTCGCTGAACCCAAACCTGAAATCAGATTTTCTGTTTTAGTTGAGGCGCTAGCCTGCGTTATGTGTGGAAAGAGTGACCGATAGAACAACTGAATAAACACGCTTTTAATTTTTGTTTATAGACTTAACAGGTATCTGCGACCTAACTACATCACTCCTCTAAGTGATGACGTCCCTTGTCGATCAGGTTACTTTTGGTGGCCCTTTTGATGATCAAATCTTGACTAACGCCTCAGACCACACGACTCCCTCGGTCGGAAGCTATGTACACACTTTTGGGGGTACTTTTCTCTTTTCAGGAAAATGAGACTATTTCCATATGTTATTACTATTGTTAGGAACCTTTCCGATTCTTATTTTTGTGCTAAGGGGGGGGGGTAACTCTGGTTCCGGTCTCATTTCTGAAGTACACACTGTTCAAATGCAAAAGTGTATATCAGTGAACTAATTAAAAACTCTGCTCTGTGGATCATCGGGTAGAAATCGGATTACCGAATCAGGACGAGTCTCGAGTATAGACCCGATAACCTGGTCCGAAACTTGAACCGAATGACCCGAACGATCAGTCTCAGCTCTGGAGGGATAAGGAAGATAACGTCCAGAGCCTTACTTTAAATCACCATCCCAGCATCGTTCTCGGTTAAATTAAAGAAAATCTTGGAAAAGTTTAGTCATAATGGGTCAGCAGAGTTTAAACCTGCGTGCCTCCCCAGTGCCGATCCGAGGTCCGCAACATTACTAACTGGATCAGTGGAGATTGGGTTAGAAAAAAACTAAACTCGCTCGCCGCCATATGCTGAAATAGGCTAAGCATGGCTATGAATTATTATCGAGAATAAAATTTATTTTCTAATCAGCTGCAAGCAGGCAGACGTACGAACAAAAGTGGGCATATTATTGCCTCTCTTCATGGCAGCGAGAAGGGAAGGATCCGCCAGTAGCTATGATTAACTGTATTATTAACTTCATTTCCGAACTTGTCTCGTATCCTTCCCCCAAACAC
>JAGDQP010016779.1:0-11505 GCA_022664845.1 Lepisma saccharinum
AAAGAAGATGTAACAGAATTCGACGGAGAAGCTTCACAGAGGATTTTCCTTCCTCGAAAACAAGAATACGATTTTCGAATTTCACCCTTCGTGTTCCAGATAGAGAAGTTCCCAAGTTCATCCTGTCAAATGTCTTGTAACGATGGCAGATGAAATGAATGTTTCACGGTAAATATTATTTGATACGTTAAAGTAAGATTTAGTTTTTCGAGTTGAGTTATATCAATAAAATATAATATATTAAAAGTGAAAATGTAATCACTGGGTTTTCTGTGTTGTCAGCCCAGTATGAAGTTTTATCTTTTAGAAGCCTCTACCCCGGTTTATTAGATATTTTATACTTCTAGTTGTGATAAATATTTTATAGAAAGCATACTATAAAATTATAATACTCATATTAAGCTAACTGTTCAACATGCTGACTTTCAGCGTTAAACCTGTTAAGATATCCGCAGTTTGCAATACTGCATTCTGCTCTTCACATGTGATGTTTCTCATCAGCAATGGATACCAAGTATCCACAAAAAAGTTATAGAATGATTCCTTAAATAAAGCTTGATATTATGACATCACATTTCAACTTGAAATATCTACCATGTCGATGCAAATTAATTAACTGAAACAACATATTTCATTTAATCTATTCTTTATTGTTTTATTGAGAAATGTTAATTTTATTTTCTGTTATATGTAGTCAATTTTGGGCCCCAAGTTGGAAACCCTGTACCTCGTAAAACAAAGCTGTATTCAATAAAATAAACAAAGACAATATTTTTCTTATTTTGGGTCAGAAATACATCTGCGATGTCTGCCAGCAGAATTCTGTTGCACAACATATTGTATTTTCATCTATATAAAATGGTATCAACAATTATGATGTGTAGTTCCAACAGCTCTCTTCCTCACTGTGCTTACGGTAACTAAGAAACCTTAATGTACACTGGATTGAAAGTGACATATGGATTTTTTCTTCTAAGTTGGAGTGTTGCATAATATATGTGGAAGGCACAACATCTGGAAGATTCGTTTTAAACAAACTTGTTTCCACCAAGTGTTCGGTAATATTATGCAAATTATTGAATTTAGAAAATGTAGCCCTGAAGCATTTTAATATGTATCTGAATATAAATTAACATTCAACAGAGTGTGCCGATCTAGGGGACAGTTGCCCTAAACGGAATTCTCGGGTGCTTGATCAAATGATGTTAAGTCAAAAATAGTTCTATTGAGAAAATGGAACTGAAAGTTCAAATCATATTCTGATTTCGTGAGATATCTCAGAATACACAAGTTCATAACTTTGGTAAAATTTTGAATTTGACTTTGCCACGGATGCAGACGTGTAGAGAATTATTTTTCTTTTTCCAGTGAAACTTAAAACTCAAAAAATGAAGTTTTGTGACTTAACCCCATTTGCACAGACACCCGAAATTTGTTATTCCTGCATTCATCACAAATCATTCCTTAGTATTAGTGGTCCTCTACTTTGTTCCATTTAGCGAACTTACGTTGTTACTTGGCGTAAAGATTAAAAATAAAATTGAATGAATTAAAGTAATGTAGATCTACTAGAAACAAATAATCACAATTGTTCTCATGTTTCTCTGTAACATGAGTATTAGAGCACGGGTTAAAAATTGCTTAAGGACCACAGCAAGAACGCTCCTTTAATTTCGGTTATACTTCAAAATACTTCACCCGAAAATGAACTTATTCTGTACAGAGCTGTTTGGTTAATAACTGAAGAAATGTTACATTTTTCCAAATCATGAATTGTTCTCTCTTTTTACATATTCCGTCATTGTGTAAAGTTAACTGTAAATAAAAATTGCTGCAATTAACTGAAAGTTGCTTCAGTGCTTTTAAAGCCACTAGCAGTCTCTCATCTTGCCATCTAGTGTACATAGTTTCAGACAACTCATATTTTTAATTTAATATTTTGTACCAGTTACAATATCTTCGTGATATAGTGAAATAGGTGAGCATTAGGAATACTGGCGCAGATTCAAATTCCATTCACACTCAACCAGTGGAGTACCGGGAAACTACCGCAACTAAATTACTACGATTGGAATTGAAATGAACATAAATAAATGGAAAGGAATAAGTAACTAAAATAGAACAACAACAAACATCAAAAGTGGACGAAAAATGTTGAATAAATATCCGACCAAAAATGTATCGGAAGTATTATAAGTGACGATATGAAATGCGAAAATGAGAATAGCGATGGCGAGAGAGGAATTCAATAAAAACAACTTCACGGAAATAGTCCAGACCTCTGAAAAAAATCATAGTTGACGAAGTTTCTCACTGATTCTAATTAGTACATTGATAGTCGAAACCAAATATGTGTTAACAAAAATTCTTCCGACGCATAAAGCTGCGAGGCTGCCATATTGAAAAATAGCTGAAAAAAATTAGATCCTTTTTCTAACAATCTGCGATATATATTTTTAAAAACAGATATTACAGAATTAATGTGGAAGCCAGTTTGAAGCCCGACAAACGGATATTCGTATTCAGTTTTTAAAACTTTTATAGGTCGCCATCTTGGGCTCGTAGGGTCCCTAAAAGAAGGAAGGGAGGTTTTCTTAAAAATTGACGATGTCTTGAAAACAAGTTTTATTTTCCCACCGTCTTGGTGTTTAATAACTTGATTTATAGCCAGGTAAAACGACGTTCAGTTAAATTTTTTTAAAGATTCATACATGGCTAACTGGGGCCAGGAGATACCCTAGAAAGGGGCCTATCGTTAACATTGACGATGTCGTCATATAAACAATTTTATTACATCCATTCTGTTATATATTATTTTATGTCATTTTATAAATTCTAGTTAAATCTCCTGCATAGACCATTCTTGGATTTACACGGACTCATTGTCGCAATCTGTACAAACCACTCATCCCCGTAATGTGAAGCTGCATATCTTTCTCATTAAAGAAGAACGAGAAAAGCAAATACGTTCTGGCTCTTTTTAACGTCACATGGAAAGACGTGATTACTTATACGAGAATAAGTGTCTCATATGCTGAAAAAGCAATGGGGTTTGGAGGGGAAACACTGACCGTGAAAAAGATAGGCGTTTTGCTCACTCACAGTAGTAATAGCACGAGTAGTGGAGAATAGAAATGGAGGTGTCGTCTGTCGAAGCAGCTCGTTGGGTATTCTGTTTTATGGCTTTAAGGTAGGTTTGTCCGCAGCAGAATCACGTCGCCAAATACGTCAGATCTTTTGGGATAATGCTGTGAATAAGCACAACACCAGTCATTGGTTACAGAAATTCAGATCGGGAGATTTATCCCTCGATCCGAATAACCCCGAACTGGATGACGATACCCTGAAGGCAGCTATAGAGCACAACAGCAACCAAACGTATGTTAGTCTTGCTGGACGCTTCCAGATTTCTGATGGAACGGTGAAACGTCACATGCACAGCAGAAAGAAGGCGTTCAATTGAACAAGTGAGTACTCTACACATTGTCAGAGACCAATAAGGGACAAGTGACAGCGTTTGTCGTTGTTTCTCAGCACCGGTATACACCCATTTTTGATCGAGCGCTCACTAGTGAAGAAAAGGGCGTATTGTATAATACTCCCAAGTGTGCCAGACATAGTTGTAGCCACGGGACCCTTAGCCTCACACCACAAAATCATACACTAGTCGCCAAGTGGTGCCCTACAGGCACCAAACAGGCACTGCAGCAGAAGGAGACAGCATTAATGAATCGCGAGGGTGTTTGTTCCTTGCCAACAATGTCAGACTCTAAGTTGTACGGGTGACCAGAAGCATATTCAAAATATTTTGGATTATCATATCCACCCGAAGAGAATATTTCTTCTCTTCCTAAAAAATTCCTTCTTAAAGTAATTAAACCAAACTCTGAAGGAAAGACATTTGATTACTTGACGTGCTTCATGCATAACCAAAGTTTGTTGCAAGCAGTAAATAAACTGCTTCTCTGTGAACTCTTCTAAAACTCTGGTTTTATGTTGTGCATACCAGCATCAGTTATGTCATCTCATTACATGCTTAATCAATTGGGACATTGATGGTACCTTGACAATAAAGTTCTAATGCGCGTTTAGAACATAAATTTTATTCCTAACACAATACTGTGGTTGTAAAAGTGGTTGTACGAACATGACGTGTGCCTTAAAACGTGAAAGTGTTTTATGACTGTTCAGTTGAAGCATTGCAAGATTTTGATTGCTGTGAACTGGTCTGCAAACTATCACTATGATATCACTAGATATATGTTAGAAATAATTTTAATTTCATATACACTGAATTTCGAGACTTTGATTTCTAATTTGTAGCTAAAAATCAATCCAGCTCTCAATATTAATTGTGGGCGACTTCAATTTGAGAATCCACGCCATTTAAGCAAAAACATTCTGATCATCATGTATATAACCCATAAATTAAACTCTGCAAGTAAATGGTTGGCTCCTTAAAGACTGTAATTGGACCAAACATCAGAATTTTAGGATACTTGGGGAAGTATGCACAAAAATAGTCATAATGAACATTTTTATTTCAAAGCGACGGCCATTTTCAGTTGTATTGTTCGCTGTATTTAGAAGGCTAATAATTTGTCGTAGAGAAACAAGTTATACCTTTATGGAATCATCTCCAGGCATACTTTTATTTGAATAAAGTGGATTTGTGTTTTCTTATGTTATTACGAGAAAACAGTGTAAGGAAAGAAATTCTTACTACAAAAATTTGCTTTCCTCTCTATTTACCCCTAACTGATCCCCTCGAATGAAGTGGTCACTAATCCTGTTTATGTTAGGTATTAATCTTACAATATACGCTAGTTTTGGATCAAGTCGGTTGAGTAGCGATTTTGTGCTGACTTTCCAAAATGCCAACTTTAGGAAAGCCATAGGACATCATCTTTGATGTATCACTGTTACGTCATCATACCACCTATGACCACAAAAATATAATACGTTATGCAACGGTCCAGCCATGTTTAGCATAACGAAACTCTTTTAGGTATCTTGGACCGTTCTCGAGTTATGACCCAAAATAGTAATGATGGAACCATTTACGTCATATAACGGAAAGAATTAACATACATTATTCACACTTTTTTTCAATATCGAAGATTCAGAAGTTATGCCCAAGGTGCAAAATGTCTACTTCATATTTTTTGGTTAAAATAAACTTGTTCTCCATGAATGGGAAGAACACTATGGCCAACTATGAAATTCCTACAGAATTATTACCAGGTTCTAGATTAAAAATTGACAAGTTTTTTTATAAGATGTTATATGATATCGAAACATCAACTCTATGAAATAAAAGAATGAAAATGGAAATCCTTCGAAATACGAACATGGAGATAATTGAAAATAAAAATTAGCTGGACATATATAATGCATAATGAAGAAGTATTAAAGCAGCAGACGTGAGAGGAACAATACTAAAGAGAATAAAGAAGAGAAGGAGAAAGTTACGATATTGAATGTGCAGATATTGTATAGTAAGGAATGGAATTCAATGTATGGTTAAGGAAAATGGAGAAGAGGAAGATAAATATAACTTACTGACAACATTAAGGAAGATTAATCGTATAATAAAACAGAAACGAAAGCAGCAAAATAAGGATGAATGGAAAGCATTGAGCATAGTTTGAAGGATCTACCGTTTTCGCCAGAATACTAATGATGATGGAATTGTTAACCTTGCGAGACCTCAGAGGTAATTAATATGATTTTCGATGTTATCTATAGCATACCTGTATTTGAAATTAAATGCAACGTGTGTATACGTGTGCAAGCATCAAGAGCACGCGTACCAACAATACAATTTTCTTCCTACAGCGACTTGTCAGTGCTTGGGAAATTGGTCTCCAAATAGTTATTTTGGAATCTCCCATAATCCTATGATTTCATACCCTGGTTCGATCTATTTTAATTGATCTGCTCATTAAAGTAATTATAAAATAAGAATTATAGGAAATCACGTATTTAAGAAATAATAAATATTCAGACTTTTATAAATGTGAGTCGATAGATGACAGCATAAATTTTAAAAAGTTTTCGAAATATCAAATTTCTCTTCCTTGTACTTGTTATATCTTGTTACCTGAGAAATATGGAAATATAAATATTTATTGATAAGATAAGATCAAATACTAGACAATTTCCAAATTATTAAAGAAAATCAAATACAATACAAAGTACCAATGTGCATTATGAACTATTTTTATTATAATAATGTTTCCATAGAAAAATTCTTTAAAAAACAAAAATCTACCTTTTCTACTCATCAAAGCAATATTCAGGTCAATGATGGCGGCATTGAATAATGATATTGGTTCCAAACAAACATCCAACTCAATTCTAAAAATTATGTTCGTAAATATAAACTGAATTTGGGAGAAGCTTCATGAGACTATCCAGCTGGCTCAGGACCAACAAATTGACATAATTATTTTAAACGAATCGAAATTAATTCCAAAAATTCCAATTAAATTAAAAGGATATAATATATTCAGAAAGGACAAAGCTACATCACAGGGAGGAGTGGCAATCAAAGTAAGAAACTGTATTTCGGCACAAGAAATAACATTACCTACAGAACTTCTGGATGCAAATACTACACCTCCCATTATCTCACTATTTCACCAGCCTGACTTCGTTTATGTGGCTACCCTATATTCAAATCCACAAACCAATATCACTAGTAGTATACCTTTAATTAAACACCTTGAAAAGTATAGAAATGTTGTTCTAATTGCTGACTTAAACAATCAGCATCCATTAATGGGTGACAGGAAAACGGACGACAATGGAGGGATTTTATTCAGATATTTCTTACAATCACCGTTCATAAATGTAAATGTAGGACCTACCCGTTTCATGAACAATGTTGAAACGGCGCCAGATAGAATTCTGCTGTCTCCTGCTATCCACAAAAATCTTATTTACAAACTGGTTCAAAAGAACCTTGCAACAGATCACGGCGAAATATATTTACATTTCCGACTCAAACTTGACAAAACTCAAAATGTAATTACACGCATCAATTACAATAAAGCAAACTGGAAATTATACCAGCAAATGATACAACGATGATTAGAAAATATAGACACTCCCATCACAAACACAGATGACATAAACAAGGTCAATGATACAATTATACAAACATTGCAGTCTGAACTTAAACATACGGTTCCACAAGAAAAGATTATTCTTGGCGCAGAAAGATTACCAGCAAATTTAGTGTAATTAATCAGAAATAAGCATCAGCTATCCAGAGATTTTTACAAACGTCCCTCCGATTATTTAAAACAAGAAATTAACCAATTAAACAAAATTATCAAACAAGAAATCAAACTGTTTAGAGAACAAGAAATTAATGAACATATATCTATTTTGCAGGAAGCTTATTACAAAAACCATAAAATATTCTGGAAAACCATTAAGGCAAAAACCAACAAAACAACAAGAAAGACATTACCAGCCCAAATAGACAACATTCCTATAATGGATAATAAAGACTTCACAAAAATTTCTACAACAAATTTAAAGAAAGAACCAAAGACGATCGGGATTATCCTGAAGAAATTCAGAGGAATTTAGTAAGAACATCCGAGAATATACGTGCCATAATTGATCATTCCATAGACATTGTTGAGTTGGATAGGCGGGATTATCATGACGGATTCAGTGACATACTTCTTGATGAAATTTCCCAAGAAGAAATCATCAATATATTAAAAAAGAAGAAATCAACAACTCCAGGTCCGGACTCCATACCGTATATCGCACTAAAGAAAGCTCCTAATATTTTATTCAAAATTTTGACACGGTTATTTAATGCATCACTTAGAACTGGTTTTTTGCCTGAATCTTGGAAAGCAGCCTTCACCATTTTTATTCCGAAAGCGAACAAAAGTAAATCTATTTCTGATAATTATCGTCCAATAACACTAACCAACACTATTGCCAAATTATGTGAAACTGTCATTACCAAAAGATTAAACCAATACTTAAAAGAAAAACACTTAATCACTAATAGCCAGTCAGGATTTCGTACAAAAATTTCCACCATAGATCAGCTCATCAGAATCACCACGGATGTCCAGAGAGCATTGAATAAAGGCAAAAAAGCTGCAGCGGTCTTCATGGACTTGACCTCGGCGTTTGATACCGTCTGGCATGACGGGCTCCTATACAAGCTCTATTCACTAAACTTACCAACAACCATCATTCGCTGGCTTAAAAATTTCTTAAATAACAGAACTACTCAAGTTAGAACAGAGGACGATCTCTCAGAAAAAATAGATAATCAACGCGGTGTCCCACAGGGGGCGGCACTCAGTCCGACCCTTTATCTAATATATGTAAATGACACTCCCATACCACACAATATACATACAAAACTGGGACTGTTCGCCGACGACACTGCGTATTGGACCAGTGCTCGTACTGTTTAGGTTGCAATTAAACAATTACAGGCAATAACCAATGAATTTGTTTCATGGCGCAGAACATGGAAGCTGCATTTGAACCAGAACAAAACTCAGTTCATTCTTTTCTATCCGTCAGGTAGGGGAACTCGTAAAAACAAAGATAAATTTAAAAAAATCAAAAATACAAAAATCAAACGCAAAATAACCGCAAAATACTTAGAAGTTACCCTTGACCATAGGCTCAATTTCAAGATGCACATTAAAGAAAGACAGACGAAAGGACTCAGAACCCACAATTTACTTAAATCATACTTTCGATCAGAACTCAAACCATCAAAATTAGACTTTACTTAGCAATATTAAGACCTATGGTCATGTATGGTCACGAACTATTTCATTCCGGCATAAATTTGGAAAAGATAGAAAAGTTCGAAAGATACTGGATATGGTATATGGAAAAATTATGGACTGCGGACAAAATTCAATTATACAACAGAATTCCCATAGTTCCTATTGATTCATATTTCAAAGAACGTAGAAAAAGATATATTGAAAATGCAAGACACAAAAACTTAATACAGGAAAACCTACCAGATCACATTGAAGACAGAATTAAGAAGCATATAATAACTTATAAAGAACTACTTTCATATTTAATTTAAAACAGGAACATAACAGTGATAAGATCAAAACAACATACTCAAATCTTCGTCATGGATGTGAAACAGAGCTCATACAAAATTATTACAAAATAGTATTTTGGATGACATCACCAATAAATTTTACTCTCAACACCTTCATTTACCTAAACATCCTTAATCCTTTTACAGTTTCAACTGTCTTGAATTCTGGTATTTTTACTTATAAATGATCTGTTCTTCTGGATAATGCCTTTAGGCTCACTCAAACAAATATAGGGGAAAAGTGGATTTTCTGGGAGCTTGCTTGGGGCGCTGCCTGGGCCCTGGTGCTTAATCTGGTTCATTTCTAACATAAATCAAATATTTTTTCTAATCAATTATACAAATTAACTCGAAGGACGAAAGTAGCTTATCAGAGCTAGAAGTCCAGCTACGATGGCCCTGCGGGCCCTTAGCATTTTACTTTAGCGGTCTCCATGTTTCAACCAAATGATCTACTGAAAACCCACATTAATAGGCTTCACAAAGAAATGAAAACTGAAATTGGCAAGTTTAGAGAAATTAACTATGAAGAATTTATCTCCAACAATTCTGAAGAGTATGATCTTAATCATCAACCTTTCTGGAAGATGATTAATAGAAGATGAAATAAGAAATCTAAGCGCAAATCCTTTCCAAATAAAATAGATAATATAGAGAGACTTCTCCTTAAAAGATCTCCTCCTAATCAAAAATACATTAACAAATATAGTGAAAATGTTTTCAAAAATATTAATGATATTCAATCAGACGTAATCAGACAATTTATTAATTTCCATCTTGCTACACTATTCAATTCTACGATCATGACTGGTTTGTTCCCATTCATTATTAAACAGCATTTACCCAAACCTAGCAAAAGTCCTTCAAATTCAGATAACTATCGTCCTATAACTTTGATTAACACAATTCCAAAAATCTGTGAAACAATCTTGGCCCGTAGACTATACAATTACAACTTTCTACAAATCAAGCAGGTTTCAGAAGTAAAATTTCTACAATCGAACAACTACTTAGGATAACCACTGACATTCAATGCGCATTAAATAGAAGATACAGAGCGGGTGTCATGTTCATGGATCTGACCAGTGCTTTCGATATCGTCTGGCACGAGGGCCCACTTTACAAATTACATAGACTTCAATTACCTACTACATATATTAGATGGATACCTAACTTTTTGAAAGACAGGACTACTCAAATCAAAATAAATTCAGACCTCAGTAAGGACATTCATATTAAAATAGGAGTACCTCAAGAAGCTGCTATGAGTCCCACATAACACTCCACTTCCATTAGATAATAACACAAAATTAGGTTTATTCGCAGACGATACTGCATCCTGGTCCATTGCCAAATTCTATAAATATGTAATCTGTAGGGCTAATTTAGAAAAAACAATCACTGAAGAATTTGTTCAATGGTACAATATATGGCCCCTAACTTCAAATGAAAACAGGACGCAACGTACACTATTCTATTCATCAGGACCTAACACTGTTGTGGACAAAAGTAAATACCTGACCATAAACAATACTAGGATAAAACCTGCCAAATCTATTAAATATTTAGATGTTACCTTATACGAAAATATTATATTTAAGAAACATATTCTTAAGTTACGTAAACAAGTACTGCAAGCACACTCCTTAATAAGATCTATTTTCTACAATGATCTTTCCGTAATGGTAAAGATACATCTATACAAATCAATAATTAGAGCAATTATTACGGTAGATATGGTCACCAACTATTTAATTCTGAAACAAATATATCATCTCCTTAAAGTTAAAAGATTCGCCATTAGATTTGCCTTTAAGCTTTCGAACGACAATAGAGAGACTCTGCACAGGACATCAAGATTGACATCGCTCAATGATATTTTAGAAGAACAGAAAAATAAATATTTCACTAAAGCCCAGTATAACAAAATTCTAACTCATCACATTGACATAAACAAATATGGTTTTCCAAGATTTCATCCAATCACATAACAAGGATTTCTCCAATTTCTAGTTAATTAACAAACATCAAAAACAGGATAAGAACAAACAAGTACTTTGTACAGGACGAAATTGGCTTAAGTCCGTCTGGTGATGCGGTGTACGGTTGAAATACACAGCAATGAATCTTCCTGATCAACTCTCATCCCAAATTCATCTCCGATACCTACCTACCTACTTACCTCTTTTTTAATATGTACACCATTGACAAAAGCAGACGGTTTTACCTAGGACGAAAGTAGCTACTATTAGCTAGAAGTCCATCCTGTGGACCTTGCAGGCCATGGGAATTTTACTTTACCAGGTTTTCATGTTTTCTTTTTCCATCTTCCTTCAAAGTATAGAGATTTTTTGCCGGAGCACCAGTGGATATTTTTAATCCGTGCT
>JAGDQP010016779.1:16505-39894 GCA_022664845.1 Lepisma saccharinum
AAACATTATCTCTTATTAGGGATTCGTGTAAGCAATACTGGAGAAGTATGGCATACAAATAACGTATTTATTTTTTTATGACATAGGCACTGAAGGTCTGACGTCTTTAGTTTTAACTAAAATACTTTAGGGTTCTACGCCCTCTATTATTGCCAAATACTCTTACTGCATTTAGCTAGTGAAATTCATACGATAGTCTTACTCTCTGAGGGATCCGATAAATGCATGGGAGATTCTAATGATTTGTGTGTTTACAGATCCGTATGTTTCACGGGAGTCGGTTTTTCATTGATTGCTGGAAAGGGGTTGAAGAGCAAGTAACTAAACTATTAATATTCTTTTGTAAATAAACTAATTGTAAATACCATTTGTAAATAAACTATTAATATTCTTTAATTCAGTTCATTGAATTTTATTTGTTTGTATTCAGTAAGAAGGTCACCAGGTTTTTTTTTCAGAAATAATCCTACTTAAACCTGTTGGATAAGATCCATGGACCCGTTAGGTATTTGTTACGGAGGTGGTGAAGCTGGTTTGCTAGGATCACTTTCGCCTAGGAAATATCTTCTGGGGAGTGACTACTTGGCATCCGAAGTAATTATTTTTATCCAACTCAACTACGGCAGTAGTTTTGCCTTGAATTAAGTATCGGAATATGTTTATGAAAGCTTCTTATCGTCTCCTTGCTAGTGTTTGCTCATTCTTTGAGAATAAAACCCAGGAGACAGCTTCCTAGGATCATTCCATGTCAATTCAACGCACCTTTTCTATCTCAACCTCTCAGATTTCTATGATTTTAGGTTTATTGCTAGTAACCGTTCAGAATATTAATTTTTTTATCATATTTTCGACGCAATGACTTTTGTTTTATGAAAGTTCAAAAAGTCAAATGTTCCGTGTTGTAGCTTACGAAATTACTTATTACTCAACATTGGTTGCTGCGAGAGTGTTACACGAAGGATGATTTTAACACGCTTGTAATAAGCTTTCACTTGATATGATACTTAACAGGGTGGCACAAAATTTTTTATCCCAGAAATTAAAAAAAAATAGATTTTTTCAAAAACAGGTATCTCGACATTTTTAAAAAAATGTTAAATGTTAGTCATACATTCCTACACCTACCATGAAAATTATATCTTGGGACAATAATGGCAACGTGATATATAAAATATTTTCATTGTATGTCTGGGAAAGAAAGAGCATTAGAAGTCAACATTAAGATAAAAACCTATGGTAAACTTTGTTTTTTGGGTCATTTTAGTAATTAATGATTTCGGATCGTTCCTAGTGCCGTCCGCAAACATCCGTGCCCGAGTCGGAAATCGAACCCGGAACCCTGGAGTTGCTAGCCTGATTCCTCAGACCGAACGACAACCAAGGCTACGTATAAAGAATGTAAATTATTTATGATTTTAGCGTTAGGTACTATGGCTCAGGTTAGGATAGGGAGAGGAAGTGATGCAGTAGGAAATTCGTCAGAGCTTAAGTTCAAGATATTTGGCTGGTGTGGCTGAGGAAACCCCTAGGTCCATATTAAGTTTAGTTTATTATGAACTGGCATGTAATATGGATGAAACATCGATCGTGTTTTTGCACGTAATATTCTAACAGTGACCCGGATTCGCATCTTGGAAATAGAAAATGAGGACTCTGATCTGGTTCTTGGAATCGGCTAACCGTATCCTGGCTCCTTGTACCTGGTTTCAAAATTCAGATCACCCGGTTCAAAGTATCAGATCCGAATCCTCAGTTTCAAATACCAGGATACTAATCCCCGTCCCGGTTCCAACAATAAATAATATTGTTAATGTGAACCTAACAGTTTCTCATCAGTCGCACCAGGCAAATATCTGGTTGGTACATTAAACTTAGCTCTAGCCGACTTCTTACTGTATCCTTTCCCCTGTACTGTAAGCTGACGAAACAGGATTTTAAAATTGAGCACAATTTTATTACATTAAGCAGAAATTGAAGATAAGGTTTCAATTTGCTGAGACCTTCCTATTGTGCAATGATTTCATTAACTAACTCAGTACGCAATAAAGACAGAAGGTACGCAATTGTCAAACTAATGACGTACACAATGATTTCAAAACGTTCTTCAAGAGATCGTAACAAGAAATTAGTTTTATTGTAGACTCACTCAAGTGTTTCCTTCACACACCAAATGACTCGCCTTATTTTATAAGGAAAAGCGTCCTCATGATGATATTACTAGCAATAAAACCTGAGTTACTTTAATCCTCGATAAAAGACTGATAAGACTATCAGAAACGAGCTATAAATTAGATTGTTTTGAGAGACACTCCCAACAACGGCTTTTTAAAACAATTTCGCAAGTTTATTTTTTTTCAAATCTTGACTTTCCCTTCCATGCAAGCACACCACCGGTGCAGAGCAATCCTCCGGTGGTATCGATGCCAATCTTCCCTTCAGAGTCCCGGCCGCTGTCAAACCATCACAACACGACACACCAAAGCGCCACTAAGCAGTGCGGATTCACTCCGAACTAAATCAAATTGCTAAGAGGTAGAGAAATCGCAAAACACGGAAAGTCTGACCATTGCATATTTTTGACTTGTGAAAGGAAATAAATAAATAAACGAAGAGAATAAATAAATAGTCTCTACAGCGTCGAAAATTCTCAATGTGGCTTATTGTTTAAACATTTATTCTGATGAAAAAAGACGCAAATTGAAGACGACAACCGGTATATTCAAGAATTATTGTATAACTTTTGAAGTATAAACAAGGAGAATCGACCTAAGAATTACGTTCATTATTATCAAGCGTTGTATTAATCTTGTATGGTTGTTCGGTTATTCTGAATCGCGGAGAGGAAGTTAAATTTGTTATTTTTGGTTGTTATAAGTTTTGGATGCTGCAGATTATTTTAGGTAGTTTTTATGATGTTTTCGTTCTCGTATTTTTGAATTTTGAGTGATTAAATAAAAACGACACTGGGCTTCTAACTGAACAACTCATGTTCAAATCTTGTTGCAGCTGTACCTTTTTATTCGAGTATCGAAGTCAACACCGTGCGTTGTGTTGATTTAACACAAGAAGTGAATGTCACACTGGGACACTGCATTGTGTTGAATTAACACAGCTAATTTTTTTTTACTGTGTAACATTATATATCGATTGGGAGTTTTACTACGAATCTGTCTCATAGCATGAAGAATGTAACAATAATTTAAATTATAGAGATATTGAATTTACTAGGAAATATTGCAATTGCTGCTCAAGAAATGTTATCAACCTCATCCCTTACACGAATTTGTTCTGAATCAAATATGGAAGCACGGATATAATGCATCCATTTGTGCTTCTGCAAAAATTCCTTGTACTTAGGCTCCTAATGGTAACAAGTTCACATTGATATGCAATTGAAGAGAATGCCATTGTCAACATGAAGCTTATGAAACCATTTTATTAGGAAAATGTTTATCATTTCTTTGTAACAACAATTAATTCTACAGCTTAATTATCTGGAGATTTTGATGAACAAATATGCTAGCCTTGTATTTTACAGACAGACCATTAGAGTGCAAGTTGTAGCTTTCTTCCTGTTACGGCGATAAGGACAATCATTGAACAATGTACCAAGCTCATGATGCTGTATATACATTTGCTATTCAAACACTCTCTTTTCGGCAGAGATATCATAATTTCCTTTGATGACATGTAAATTTAACTCTATGAGTAATCCTGTTTCAATTTTTTATATCAAATACATTTTTGCAAAATTCCGCATCTAATATTTTCAATTGCGTTTTGCATTGAATCAATAAATTAGAATTATATACGACGCCAGTATTAAGCAATTCAATGTAATCGATTATTTACTTGTCTAACTCTTTTTATAGCTCATCTTCATTCTTAACCAGAAATGTTACATCATTCGCAATATCATCAACTGTTAAAAACAGAATCAGCAAATTCAAGTTCTTGTACTGCTAGTTCTAGGTCATACAACGGAGGTATAAGATAAAAACTAAATAACAACATGTACAAATGTCATCTCTGTAAAGCAGATTTATGTATCTCAAAATAATAAATACCATGACAATTCATTTGCAAAGTAACAAAAATATTCCTGCTATCGAATGCCTCTAATACAATTGCTATATTCGTCTTTCTTCCTTTTTCAAATGTATGTCCATAATTTCAGCATCTCCCAGCTGTTTTGAATGCAAGGTTTGTTCTTGTTTATCTAGTAATGTTGAGGTTTGTCACGGTTGCCTTATCACCATTCCTTGCATTTTCAATATTCTATCCTAATCCCATGTTCTCTAAGTTTATATGTTTTCTTAGATAGTCTTATAAAGATAAATCAGTGATTTCTACAATATTTTAATCTGATTGTACTGCCTTTGAGAAGCACACAAAAATAGGTGTTCTATCAGAGAACGTGATAAGTCAATAAAATCATGATTACAATTTCCTTGCAGCCATCTGAAACTGTGAAATCTGACGTAACACAGTACTTGTTAGCTGAACCGTGGATAATCCGACAGCACACAGTGATATGGCAGATTGCACATAGATGTCACATATCTGCGAAGAAATTGTAATCACATATTTATAGTGTGTTCACCTTTTCCCTACTCTGACGGAACCCTTAAAATGCCAAATAAAAAATTCAATAAGGTAATGACTGAATTAATACTGACGCATTAGTAAACATAAATTATTGTTTTCCAGTCTTAAAGAGTGTACACTCACATTTATAGAAAATGAATGATAGATACACAGTTTGGCAAGTTGCTTGTATTATCCACGTATATTATTTCATTGTTGTTTATATGGTACCACTTTTGAAAATAGAAACTATTCAAACTTCCATTTTCTATGAATCCGAAAATCTTCATATTATGAGGAATACATTTTATGACTTTGATGTCACTCTTAACTTCTTTTGGTTTACTTTCTCACTTTTTTGTCATATACTGACCGTTAATAGAAGAATATCTCTCAAAAATTGCACTCTAAATTAACAGAAGGACTAATATTCTTTATTTGACAATCGATGGAAGTAAAATAGAATGCGCCGGCTGATCATATCAAGACCACAAAATTATAAGTCAATGTAATTACTAAGCAGCAGATAGCCTTCATAATATTTACCAACCGTTCAGAGCAGGGATTTATAATCGATTTTCCAGACCATATAACCTGACGTTTTTAATGTATGACATTGAGGCAGTCATTTATGAAAGCAGAAAGGAAGAAACTGACCCTTAAAAAATATTTTTAGGAAGTTGATTTGGCCGGGTTTCGTAACCAGGGTCGATTACCATACGTTCTCCACTAGACCACGAACCAAGTTGCTACTCAAGCCGATCCAAGTTACATTTATAGCTTCACAAGTCTGTTAACAAACTGCACTGTGTACAATTGTGTATTTTCGGGCGTGGAAACATATGCCAACCCAACTCCAAAGGAATTTCTCAACACTCTAAATTCTTGAACACAAACCGGCAACTTTTATATTGTTACGACTGAAAATCGATTTCGTACTAAATAATTTTGGCTTTACGCCAACAATCTAAATGAAATCCTAGGAGAATCCCTGGCTGAAAAAAATAATAGAATTGAAGGAATAAAAGTCTGGAGGAAACCCTGCGAGATAAAATAAACAAAGAAACCTGAATTGACAAGATCTCAAAACAAACTTCTAAAGGCCGTAAATAAAATTCAATTCAAAACAAACTTTTGAATAAAAAGTATCATTTTTGAAAATATAGGTTATGTTTAGTGGGACGTTTCAACATTTCAGGTAATGATTGTTATTAAAGGGAAATTCAAAATATAATTTAGAATATTCGTAATTTTCACACAATTTTGGAAATTAAAAAAATATTTTAGAAAATTGTCTTTTAACTATCAATTGGAAAACTGTTTAACTTATATCTGTTGACAATTTTGAATACTAGACTAATATGTACTAAACATTACCCAAATAATATGCCACATTTAATATTTTCAGTGTAAAATTGGACTATGATGCAATATTTACCATGGACTAGAATTTAAAATATTTGAAGCTTTTTTTTTAATATGACAAGCTTTATTATATAATCGTCGGTCGAATTAATATCTATAAGGGTCGTTCGAAAAGGGTTTGGACTGGTCCCGTAGTTATTGTATACCAGTCATGTGAATGACAGCCGAAGCTGTGCAAATATGCGCGTTCAATTACTGAGTGAGAAGTACTGAGAAATTGTCCAAATGGGTGTGTTTTAGCAGGCGGGTAAGTAACGACATGAAAGCAGATGTAGCTTGTCAAAAGTAGACTGCACGATTCTTGTGCAGGGAGGGATTTCCAGCAACGGAAATTCATCATCGACTAGTGGCTATGTGGGGTGTATGAGCACCAGAACGAAACACTATATTTAACTTCTTGGAAGGCTTCAAGAGTGGGGGAAGAACGTGTGAAGAAGGCGTTAGCAACGGTCGTTCAAAGTCATCCAGTAGAAGAAAGTTGTACTAGGACTGATCTATTGGTACAATGTTGGCGCGTCGTTCGTAATTCCGGTGTACAAAAAGCAGTGGACCAGTCCAAATTATTTCGGAATGTATATATGTCTAGTCCTGGTGATCTAGGTAGTAACGTACGGAATTCAGATTGACAAAATGGGTACACGGATTCGAACCCGACTAGAGCAAAAGCTGACATAAATCCTTAAATAAATTCAATGCAATAAATATAGGGTGGTAGCGTAATGCGATAACAAACTTTCAAGGATCATAAAAAAATAAGGAAAAACACTTAGTCACTGTTCAGAGCTCGGAAGTGTGAGAAAATGAACTTACGAGCTTCACATTTCCAATATTAACAATAGAACCGATGCGGCATGCCAACGTCAAGGACTTAAAAGCTACTCTATCTAAGACTGCATATTCCCAAATTTTGCAATGGGTGCACAAGAGATTCCCTAAAGGGAGAAAGTGATTCTCCGAACTTTCCTAAGGTAAATTTATCTTGTACTGGACATGAATAAAACGACTTTCCGTGTGAGTAAAGATGATATACATCTTCACTGTCATGCAATTGGGCAATGATATTCAATCTGTTTTATTACAAAGAAACAAAACGTACGATCACGTAATTCTTAGACGTGATTATTAAGCAACAATGCATTTTTTAAACTTTTTTTTTCGGCGTATGGAACTTCCGTTACAAATGACTTGAAACAAACAAATTATCGATATATGATGAAAATGTGCAGTCCCAATCCCAACGCACCTTTACAACATAGAATTTCTTGACTCGCATTCGCTCTACTTTTAATGATATTAGAAATATGAGGTTGAACATTTCATTTTTCCACGCTTTTGCTCGGAAATGTAAGGGTACTTCCAACACGGTCACTAAAACATTTTAAAAAAATTATGTACTGCCATCCTCGAAGTTTGACGGTGTAATATGTTACCACCATGTACATTGCTTTTGTTGACTTCACATAACACTACGTGATAGTTACGGAATGTAACGTTGGAGTTGAAGTTGTAAGTTAAGGAGTCCGCAACATACAGTGACTGTCATGGGAAAACACGTGGTTAAGACTGCCTGTCTCTACAATTGAAACTCGTTTATTTCTGAATATTAATAATGGTGTATTTTTGTTTGTGTAATGTACGGATCAACTTCGCATCTGTTATTAGCTTATAATCTAGGTTCTACTTTAAGAATATATCTGCAGAAGAACCATCTAGGAACCTCGGAATAAAGGAAAGAAGAATTATCCATGAATACTGACACTGATTAAAGATTAAAATGGATTTTATCCTCTAGACAATACCTGATACCCCCTTTCCTGTTTTGATACAATATGCATGGAAGTCTGCCTCATCGCATACCGGAAATAAAAATAATAAAAATAAAAGGGAGGAATACTATATGTTTTGTTTCTTACCTACTATATGGAATGAAGTGTGGAATAGGTTTAGTTATTAATTCTTTACTAAGAGTTTTCAACTTGCAACCCGAAGGACACACCCCGTAAGCATCGATATTTCTTCAGTCATCAAAATAATCCCACATGAGAAAATCAATAAAACTAATCAATATGTTATTGAAGAAGTCAATATTGTTTCCTTCTAAATTCCTGGCTTTTCAGAAGAGAGTGTTGGTAGTTCGTGTGGTGGCCACGAGGTGCGTTATGAGCTTTATTTCTATATCCTCCATTGCCCCTTACCTGACATTGCGGCTCTGCGAGAAAGAATTACGATGCTACCAATTGTTAATCAGTTTAGTTTCTTTTTTCTCTTCTTCTCATTATCGCTTTCTAAAAGGAAGTTAAGTATTATAATGATCTTTAATCCTTGGCCTCGCGAGCTTTATATAACTAAAATTAATGCAAGTATCCCTCCGAAAATTTAGACTACTGAATTACAAGATGTTTCCATCAGTTGATTTATTATAATCATTTCTTTTAGCATCATTTTATAACTGTACCAGCGCCATTCAGCATGCGGTCTGAGTTTTGGAATGTTGTTTTCTTTTAGTTTACAATAAATTTAGTTTTCATGAATTTAGTTTCCATTTAAACAAATATCAAATACTTCAGCTATCTTTTTATCGTGATTGTACGGAGGCGTACATATCAATAGTTAAACAGAGCGGTCTCAAACTCCCACCGCTTCTGGAATGACCAGTTTCAAATTTAAAGTTACTTCAATTGGTGTATAAAAGTGAACATAATTTTGTACTAAAAATTCAATTTTGCAAAACTATACCAATGTGTACGTTCAAATAGAAACTGAGATAATATTTTCAATTATCCGTAAATAGTATAAATGCCTAATTAGTTTTACAAGTATCCCTATTGATAAATATATTTCATGTAATGTGTGAAGGAATCACGTTTCATAACTTGAACACAATACAGGAAAAAAATAGTTTCCTAACCCGAAAATTGAGCTTATGTTTACTTACTTGTTCATTGAAACAAGTTGGTACGACTGTTAGATTACAGCTGGTTATGTTATTCTTGAGGAAAGAGTCAAACTGATACAGGAAGATGCTTGCTTCAATTTATTTTGTTTATTTATTTAGCAAACTCGAAATGCTGTTCAGAATTCATTTTACAATGCAGGTAACATAAATAAATAAAGTAATATTTAAAAAAAACACACTCATTTCAGTGTATTTCAGGTAAAATCCAAACCTTTACGACGTTCGAACAAATCCACAACTTGGGGCGAACTCATGATGTTCCGAATATGACGTCGACGCTCTGTTAACTGAATTACAATCGCTCCGCAAGTGTCGTTGCAGCTATATGTATTGTGTTTCTCGGCCATGTGTACAGATCTTCCAACTTCGTCTAGGATGTCATTTGTCTGTTGAAATGCCCCTTAAGCATTCCAATTTCCGTAGAAAATACTAAAGATAAAAACGTATTTAATCTTCAATTAAAAATTCTAAAGAGTTCAAGTGAGCAAGATTCCTTGCCTTAACCTAAGCTTAAAAAATCTTAGGTTTTCTCGTACACATGCTAATGTTATCTATAATAGTATAAACTACCTTGTTTTGGCCTTTGCTCGATATGTAAATTATTCAGATTCTCAGTTCAGTTAAACACTATCTTGCTACTACTCATTAGAATGAGTTAAGTTTTTATTTCTTGCACTGTTTTAAAAAGAACAGAGTATTTCCAGACTTTTGAATCAACTAAACATACCAATGTCATATCCCCTTGTCTCTCTCAAAAACAAATGTATGGCAAAACTGACTTCACCACATATTTGTGGTAAAATGCTAGCCAATACTGTTATATTACATGACTACCCTTCTCTTTAAAACAATCGAGCAAGATTTATGTTGACGACTTCTAGATGGCGGCCACAACGAGAATCACTTTTAACTTAAAATGTATTCTACCGAGTATCCATTATGTGTATTTTGTTTTCATTTGTTTGAAGTGTTTTAGAAATAAACGTGCGTTTCCATAGTTTGATCACACTGTACAACAAACAAATTTCTAATCACATATTTTGAAATTGACCAGAGGAAGTTTAGCGTTGGTGTTGTGTTAAAGCATAAAAATAAAGTTTCAACAATGCAAACATTTTAATTTGAAGACCCAATGTGTTGCTGTGTGTCATACTATGGTAACCAAATAAGCAGTGTCAGTAGTGAGCAACGAAAGTCGATTGTGCGAACCATAGTATGATAAATGTTTGCAATGTTCCAAAACCTTTATGCATGATGTTGATTGCAGGTCAATTCAACTTTTCGCGAATTCAGGTATGGTCAACCACCGATGACATTGTGCATGATGTTCGCTTAGCGATGAAGCAGTAATATTACAATTTCGAAGTTCCTCTTGTATTAACAGATAATGTTGTTAAAAGTTATATTCAAACTCTATTTCATATTTCCACTAATTTAACCATTTAAATTAAAAATATGATTTTCTCGAGGCACTTTAGTGTGCTCGGAAACATATCTTTTTTCCTGTACTTATACTCGTTGAACTGCCAGGAATCAAAGGATTAAATTCAACCAAATCCCAACCCAATGATTACTATATTAATTTAATTATTATTACAGGTTTATTTATTTTGGGTTAAGAACCAACTATATTAACATTCATAATCTTCCTGGTAATTCCCCCCCCCCGGATTAACCAATTTCCGGGGGAAGTGGAAAAATACGTACTCCCTATGTAAGCACTTTTTCATTGTTTTTAAAATAAAATAAAATAATTATGTGTTCATTTGTTTTTACATAGGAACTAACACTATTTAAATTCTTAACTTCACTGGCAATTGACCCCTGGATGAACCTATTTTCGGGGCAGCTGAGGAAATATGTATTCTTATATCCGCACGTTTTTCGCAAGTAGAAATTGAATTATTCTATTTCTATTTATTTCGACACAAGAACCAACATTATTTATTTTCTTAATATTCCTGGAAATTAATATTGTCCGAAACATTTTTGTAGTTCGTGTTCACGGACACTGACAGGTTGGTTGACAGGTTCTCATAAATTGCAGTTCCCATGGTGTGGCGTGAACCGCGGGATCATATTACGGACTGCTACTTCTGTCTAACCAACATTAACAGATTCTCAAGATCCATGAAGCGTAAAATACGGTATCCTAACATACCTTTAGCATTTAGACCTGTATCTCATGATCCCTCTACTCCAGTTACTCATGCAGTGCACATGAAAGAGACGTGTGAAAATTTGCAATTGCTACTGAATAAAATACAATACGAAAAGTACAACTGCAACATATGTGCTGAACTTAAGGTAATTGCTATGCTTACTGGATTACAAGGTGGTTACACAAACATTTTTGTTTTTGTGCCAGTGGGATAGCCGAGCCAAAGACAAACACTACGCAATTAAAACATGGCCTTTGAGAACTGAAATTGTCCTTGGTGAGAAGAATGTGGTTCAACACACTTTAGTGGATAATTCGAAGGTCTACTTACCGCCTCTACACATAAAACCTGGTCAAATGAAGATATTTGTTAAGGCCATGAACAGAGATGGTGAGGGGTTTGCGTATCTCAGACAAAAATTTCCTAAGTTAAGTGAAGCCAAGGTGAAGGAAAGAATTCTCACAGGACTTCAAATCAGAGACATTTTTAAAGACAGTAGCTTCGTTACTACATTAAGTGAAGTGGAAAGATTAGCATGGCAAGCTTCTAGAGACGTCTGCAGTAACTTCCAAGGCAACAACAAGGCAGAGGATTATAGGGAAATCGTGGACAGGATGATAAAGTGCTATTGTGCCATGGGGTGCCACATGGCACTTAAGTTACACATCCTCCATTCGCACCACGGTTTCTTAACTGATAACTTGCGGGAGGTTTCTGACGAACACGGTGAAAAGTTTCATCATCAAACTGCAAATACGGAAAATGCAGTGCAAATATGTTGGCTGACTTTTGCTGGACAGTAACACGTGAGATACCCTGTGAGCAATACAAGAGAAGCAGAAAGACGAAGTGACTGTTGGTAAGTATCCTTCGCTCCTTTTATGTTCTTTTCACTTAATGTGGATGTATTTGTACCATTTGTGCTGAAGTCGAACATATATTTTCAAATACCTTCTCAACAGTCTCGTGATTATATGAACTCTGATATGATTATATTACACCCCTGCCCAAAAACTAGTACGTGCTAGAGAAAAATGGATTTCAGATTTGAACTCAGCACGTGAAAATCTATAAGAAACACCTAATTTGGTGTCAGGTGAAAAAAAAGTTTCATTTTTTCGACCAGCGTTATATATTCGATTGATTTTTAATGCTACCATTTTGATTCCTGCAAAAACGCCAGAACTTTGACTTTTATTCATGATTAATATTGTAGAGCACGGATATAAAGTATTTATATGTGCTCCTCTAAAAATTGCATTGAGGGTTCGTCGCGTCCACAGAAATGTAAACCAAATTAAATAAATAATGTGTAACTAGTATACTCAGTGAATTAAGACTCCTCAATCACACGTGCCTAACATGAGTTTGAATTCTCCCAAGCCAAGTATGGCGATTAACGCACACATTTAGCACAATATTTGGGCAAGGAAATAATTCAATATAAACTAACGCTTTTCATTATCTGAAACTTAACCAGTCCGAGACGAAAGTGGTATCTGTTGGTTTATGTTAGAAACTACGTGTTCTTCAGTGGATTGTATTAAAGAGGTTGGTTTCAATAGTATTCATATTGTACAGGGTAACCGAAAAAGCTTTTGTTGTCCTAGATCAGGGATAAACAAATAGCAATAAAGTGGACGGTAGGTACCTTTAGGTTTCGAAGTAAGCTCCACCAGCATCCAACACCTTTTACCAACGTTCCTGCAGGTGCACAATACCCTGATGATAAAATCGGCGATTTTCAAGGCAAAGATGTCCATCCATGAGTGTGACCCGCAGGTCTCCCTCATTGGCGAAGGATCTCCCACGGCGGCGGTTGTCGAGGGAATGAAACAGGCGATAATATGTTGGCGCATTGTCCGGTGAATATGGTGCATGGAGCAGTGTCTCCCAACCAAGTTGCTGAACGGTATCATGTGTCCTCTTTGCCACATGCGCCTTGGTATTGTCGTTGAGGAACAGCACACCCTTGCGATTCACCAATGCCGGCTCCTTCTTCAAAAATGCACGGTGCACCCTTTGCAACTACTGTGAGTAGAGTTCAGCAATGATTGTCCCACCAGGTGGAAAGAGCTCGTAATGCACCACTTGGCGACAAGTCCACCATATCGAGAGCATGATCTTTCATGGGTGCAGAGGTGGTCTTGAGGTGTGAGGAACAGGGTTACGTGGCGACGACCAATGTCTGGTACGCTTGGAAGTGTTATAGAGGACCCGCTTTTCGTCACCAGTGAACAAGCATCAAATATGGGTGTGTTCAGGTGCCGAGTGAGCAAGGACAAACAGACTGTCACTCCTTGTTCCTTGTTGACTGCCGACCATGTGTGGGGTACCCACTTGCTTAGCTTGAATGACTTCCCTATCCCATGCAGATGCAGTCTGACTGTTTCAGCGGAAACATGGAACCTTTCTGCAAGTTCATCACACGTTAGACCACTGTCATCCTCGATGGCTGCTTTCAGGGTCTTGTCATTCAACATGTGGTCGTCCACTGCGAGGTTGATCAGCAAAGCTCACATCTCCCGAACGGAATTTATGGAACCAATACCTGGTGGTGCGTTCATTTACGGTATTTTCTGCAAATGCCTAGTATATTCGGCGACTTGATGCGGCAGCTAACAGAACCACTTTAAAATCAGACAACAAACACAAGCGAACAAGCTGCTTCGATACCTCCATTTCTCTTTTACACTGAACGAGCTATGACTGCTATGTGTGAGCACTGTGCCTGTATTACTAATTGCCGATCGTCATTTCGTTTCCTCTCTGTGAGCGCATGATTAATGGGACGTCGAAAACGGCTAAAACGTTTTTGGTTACCTTGTATTTTAATGAGCCCATACCAATGCTATGTAATATTTAATCATATGACAATAAGAAAGTGAGTTCTTAGTAGTTATTTTTATAGGAAGAAAGATGGAAATATGTAATTTGCTGTAGCTAGAGACACGTCACACGTGACTTGAATTGCAGCATGTTCATTCCCAATTGAAACCGAAGAACCTGTAGACAGAGAACGAGGGAATCTAAAGATGTTATTAATCTCTTCCAGTACATTTCTTACAGTTTCAGTTTATAAAACCTAGTGACAAAAATTCAGTGAAAAATTGACTAAAAGGACAAGAAATGTAGGAGGCCCTTGCTCATCACAAGAAAGAAGAAGGCCATAAGACCTCTGCTAAACTGTGAGTGGCTAGAGAAAGATAACGCTAAAATAAAGCATTGCAAAAGCCTAACGCATCATGAAACTATCAGGTGAGAGTCTTGTGACAGAAACCAACTATCTGCAAAAATAACTGAAAAAGGACAATACTCAACACATATGGAGATTTTTGAATTTCCTACCTACAAAAATGTGACGAACCAAAGAGGTTTGACCATGCCACAGAAAAGTTGTATCTCAGAATACATGGTAAAAATTCACTCCAAATGTGAAACATTCCACCCAGTACCTTCTACACTACTCACGGAGCAGATGGTTTCAAAGTAAAAACTGCATTAGATATGATGGAAAGAACGTACTGTAAAATAGAGGCACAGCTACTCTAACAATCCGTACCTGTTTCCTACGTGAGCATTTATATTTGGGCCTGTCCTGAGATACATACCTATGTTGAATAACAACATGTATACACATATGGGGGCTTGCCAATGCAATTCACAATACAAATAAATTAAATGAACGAGAAAAGTGCAATTAAAGACAAGAATCGGCAGTTTTTTAGGACCAAAACAATGTATTAGAGACCACTTGGACCGGAAACTTACAATAAAGCCCGGTTAATGAAGCAGCGATTACCAGATTTGAACAAGGAAATCGGAAAAGCGGAAAAGTCCATAAACCAGGGATACTCTTCGAAGTAGGAGACCAACCAAACAGACAAGAGGAAAATGGAAAGAGATGGAAAACAGATATTCGGTACGTCAAGCAGGCAAGAGTCCGGTCATGAACATGACTGACTCACCACTAACACAAATTGTCACTGTATAAAGATAAACTTAAGCATTAAAATAATTACAGCAATCACTACCACCATACGGTTAAAATCGTGTTCCACACAAACTAGAATACCGAAAAGAAAATGAATAGTATCCAATGGAAAATTAAAACCTCAGACTCTGAGAGGAGTTGATACACACATGTGGGTCTCTGGCCAAATATATGAGTATAGAAAGCCTCACAGGACAAAATAGTAAAGTTAACTGAGAATACCATCAAACCGCTAAATCGAAACCAGAATCACAGAACGCTGGTACACTTATAGAACAGCAAAAGGAACAAGGGTTAACTTCTTGTACAGGAAGCGCCGGGCAATGGGCTCATAGAATAATGAAAGAGAACGGCCTAAAATGACAAGAAAGAACCAACCTAAGCGGTTAGAAACTGTCTGTATAGTTTCTTCGGCTAGAAGGGTAAAGGGAGAGGGTGCATATTTTTACTGCGTAATTTCTTAAAAAAAAATGGCGGCCACCGCGATGACGTAATAAATCCAAACACCACAGATCCACCGATATTTGCCCAAAGTGGCTCATTTTTGCTCACAGTTGTTGTGAGTAAACAACAGACGGAATGACGAAGTTTCACTTGTATAGTCGTAGAAAACGGGAGAAAAGTCAGGGGGACGTATGGACCTATTCCTCATTAGCCCAATGGAGAAGGCGATCATCACGACAATGTTAGGTTTATCCGATTTTTTCTAATTTGTATAGCACCAAATTTTATGATTGTTACATATGTTTGGCGGAAATACATAGGGTATACTTTGGAATTTTCTCCCAGGCATATGTTTAGTGTAAGTGTTGCCAACTGCCTGCGAATCATGAAAAAATCGGATTTTTTCGTAAAATTTCAGGTTCCTTTTTTTTCTTCTTCTAATTATGAAGCGCAATGGGAACGCATGATATACTGTTGGAATCTTTGTTTTATGACATTTCCAGCGAGGTATCATTTATAACTGTCGGATAATTAGGAAGGACACCAGTGTCGCCAATATGAAGACCTATTGGAAATTTCCCCCTTCCAAAACAAAATTTCCACCCAGAAATTATGAAAGCTACCAAAATGGATTTCTGGGTTACCATTTTCGTAATGTGGACAAAAAGTTCAATTAAATGACACCCCACTCGTCTTTACCGGGAAAAGTGGCCCACTTTCCACCTTAGCTGATAGTCTAAACTATTTCTGTATATAGTAGCGAAAAATAACTTTTATTGCATTTATAGGTCAGGGGTGTCTCTGGACTAAAACGAGTAACTAAGTTAGAATTCTGATATATCGCTCCCTATCCCTCCCCCGTTTCTGGCGTTAGGTGACCACCATCACTTTTCTGAATGCCTGTTTGATATAAAAAAATAACACCGTCCACAATACTGAAGCATCAAATTACACACAGGATATCAAGATATGCAATATTCGATTGTTGGCTGGTCGTATCCGTGGAAATTTGTAAGATGTTCTTACTTTGTGAATGTTTAACATAATTTGATTTTTTAAGTAGTTGTTCATAGGAGATTTTATGTCTTTTTATTAGTGCCTCACTTCCAAATGTAAGTTGATATGAATTGTCGGTCTATAGCTGAATTGTTGTTTTAATTTTGTTTTGTGTAGTTTTATTTTAACTGATTAGTGTGATTTCGACTCTGTCGTAAAATTCATGTTTGTCAGCTTTACACATTTTATGTGAAGGACAATTGCCCATAAGATTGAATTGCTTAATCTAAGTTTTAGCCTGGATGGAGGTTTATAGTGTAAAATGAATTTCATAGTTGTATGGGCGTGTAGTCCTGTATTCGTAAATATCGAATTTAAAGTCTGAAAGTTAATTTTTGTTCTAAAGTGATACTTGCGTATTTACCTACTTTTGATAATTAGATTTTAATACTATTTCTTTTGTTTACTACACACAATAACTTAAGGAGAGAGGAGGCTTCAGCCAGAGCTGTTTAAGCGCTATAAATTAATTTAATTTAATATGACTGATTGAAAGTAGTAAAAACTAATTGGCTAATTGCAAACAATAGATATTGAACATATAGATAACACCCATGCTACGATTACCAGGAGAAAATTTTTCCTCATCTGCATTAATCTCTTTCTACGTGCATCTAATTTATTAGAATGTTTTCCATGTTCACTACTTAAATAATTAGATAAATATGATGCTTAATATCCTGAATATGCTCTTGCTAATTACCGTAGTATCTTATACCGGAGTCTTACATATGCGATCTTTTTAATCCTGCCTCACTTTTACTGAAGTTTACGTCCTGTGCAGCTCATGAAATTGATACTAAGTTTTGTAGTTCACATTAATATAAATTACTCTTATCTCCTGTTTATATTAAGTTTGTCAGCTTACTGCAATATTTTTTCAAAGTTGTACTTTAGCTGAAGAAGTCTGATGTGCCCAGTTTTTAAACAACATACACAACTTATGCCCTCGCCCCACCAAAAAAATAGGCAATTGTTTCTTATATTGTTTCTTTATGGGAAACACTTATGAATCATGGCATTCGTAGTCAATTGTATCAGCTGGCTAAGGATAAAGAATTATTGTGCTTATTACCCGCTCCGCCCTATAGAAATACCATTAAAAAATTTAAACTTGAATGTTTATATTTAGATATGTTAACAAATTATTAAGAATGTTATCAAACATTAGAATGTTACTTCCTCACGCCACGGATACCCTAGCAAATAGACAAGAACTTGACGTCATATACCTAGACTTCTCCAAAGCATTTAAAATCATCAATCACAAATCTCTTATACATATACTTACATCCAGATTTAGTACACACGGATCCATCCTTGAGCTTTTAACATCATATTTGACTGAAAGAGAACAACGTGTCGTTTTCCCTGGTAACACATCCAAGTATCTCCCCATGCTTTCAGGTGTCCTTCAAGGAAGCTCCTTAGGGTCAGATTTATTTTCCCTCTACAATGATGACTTACGTGAATAGATAGATAATTTCTGCTCTGTACTTCTCTACAATGATGACTGCAAGATTTTTAACATCCTTAAATCTGCAGAATATACTTTCTTCCTTAAAGTCGCTATAGACTGTTGAAATGTGGTGCAATAATTGGTTACTGAAAGTCAATTCTTGCAAAACTGCTGCAATGCGTTTATCACTCAAAATCGATGACACAAAGTGTACGTACACATTATCCTCATCTAATATACAATGGGTAGACCATTAAAAAGATCTTGGTCAGAAAAACTCAATTTTACTCCTCACATTGAATTCGTAACTTCAGAGCTCTTCGGTCATATTTTCTCACTTGTGTATTTCTACTATTGGATACTATTCATCTCCCTGGCATATGGCTTGTGAAACAAATTTATCCAAATTGCACAAAGTATTTCTTTATTCGTATAGTACAACGCCAAGTACACAATATCCAACACAAACTTAACGTAGACGTTTTTAATTTCCTTGACTTGAATAACGTACACACATGAAGAAAACTAAAAATGTATTTATAAAATAATGCAGAGCACACTTACAACCAATGACCTCCTTTCACTTTCTAATCTAAGAGTACCCAGACAAAATGTCCGTTCCAAACATCATTTCTACCTCTCAAAACTGAGATTGTGTTTGATTCAGCGATCTCTGGTATACAGATTGTCACACGTTTACAATACTCTTACTTTGCCACCAGATTTCTACTCCAGTAGAAGTACATTTCTAATGGCTTCTTATTTAAATTTAGAAAAAATAACAAAACTGATCTTATTTCTTATTGTATAATTATTTTGTTGTTTTTTTTACATTAGATAAAGGAAATATATGGCTTTTATTTACATTTACATTAGATAAAAGATAAAAGTACAGGCAAAAATTACATAATTAGTAATAAAATACATGATGGGCCCCAACGAGCGTAGAGACTCACACTAAGGGGCATACTCTAGATGGTAACACTGTTCTATAAGTAGTTGCAAAGCAATAATTTGAAAACTAAACGTTTGGAGAAACTAAAGCGAGTTTCAAAAGTTTAGGACAATAGATGGCAAAAGATAGAAACTACTTTGAAATTAACAAAGCAAGTGTAACAGAATGTACTACTTCTGACTTGATCGTTTAAAAAAAAGCACTTGATCAAAAACACATTCAGAAAGGATAAAGAATTTTTGCTGAAGCACAAATGCATGTTTTATATCCATCCATCCACATACTATACGAAACAAAGTGAGTCCACATACTATATAGCCCCATGGTCACTGATTCACTCACTGACTGACTGACTCATCCATATAAATTCACAGGCCAAACTACTGGAGCTAGAAACACCAAATTTGGTATGAAGGTGTAAGACAAAGAGTAGGTTAAGGGAAAAATCCGACAATTTAAAAAAAGTTGCCATCTTGGATCCACAATGGCCTCCAAACCAATTGTTGTATAGAATAAACATCCTAAACGGCTGGGGCTACTGTAATGAAATTTGGTATAAAGGTGCATTATCACTATTAGGTTATTAAAATATTACACAATGTATCCAAAGACGCATTTAGGATCGAAAATGGTGGACTTAAAATCCATTTTCGAAACCGTTTGAGCTAGAGATACGAAATTTGGCATAAAGGTGCATTATGACGAGTAGTTTAGGAAAATATTACATTTTGGAAAAGTCTCCATCTTGGATTCAAAATGGAAGCCCGGAAGCCTATTTTCCACAACGTTTGAGCTAGAGTTTAAAATTTTAAATGAAGGTGTACCATCAGAAGTAGGTCACGTCAATATAAGATAACGTTCAAAAGTCGTCAACTTAGATCCAAAACGGCCGCCTAAAAACCGAATTTCCAAACCATTGAAGCTAAAGAAACGAAATTTTGTAAGAAGGTGTATGACCAAGAGTAGTTTACAATAAATGGGGCAAACCTCCCGTTTGGGGGTGCAGACCCCCCTATGGGAGTTTTTAGGTGGATATCATGTCGGTGTAGTTCTGCAGGGAGATTTAAGTGAAGATAAATGGGGCGCAGCCCCCAACGCTACTGAAGTTGGGGCGCATCCCACCACGGGGGCTGGGGACAGCACCAACAGAGAAGCAAAGCGTGTCCACATACTCTATAGCCCCATGTCACTGATTTACTTACTGATTCAAAATGATTGGAGTTAGAAACACAAAATTTGGTATCAAGGTGTTTGAGGAAGAGTAGGAAACGGGAAAATTCCGACATCTTGAGAAAGTCGCCATCTTGAATGCAAAATGGCCGCTAAACCCATTGTTGTATAGAATACACAGCTTAAACGAATGGGGCTCTTGAAATGAACTTTGGTATGGAGATACATCATCGCTAGTAGGTTGTGAAAATATTACAGTGTTAAAAAAGTCGCCATCTTGGATCCGATGTTAAAAAATCATTATAAAGGATTATCCTTGTAATGGGTACTATTTCAATTTCTATTGTTCGTTTAAATCTCTGTCATTTCATCAGTTCCTATTTTTTCGCAGTTGAAATGTCCACATGGACTCGATTCACAGCAGAAGAATAAGAAATACATCTAAACAAAGACCGAAACGTTAGTGATCCACTATTTAAAATTGAGAATATGTATTCTTATCTCTACACTATTGCGAATTTACGTCTCGTCAGATATATTTGAATAGTATATTTTTAAAAAGTCTTATTAATACAAGTTATGGCAAATTAAGAAAAAAATTTTAAATTAGGACATAATAAAGTGATATGCAAATTAGCAGGTTTCATGGTTCAGAATTGATTCTGAATCATGAGATTCTATTGCTGTAGCAATAGATGAATATATTATTGATTTCCTTGTGGTTTGTAAGATGTTTACGGCGATTAGAATTTGGAGGAAACTCCAAAGTAAAATGTCATGGATTCTTCGCTCCCATTCATTACTGTGTGTCGAGAATCTGCATCTAACAAGAAAGACTTTTTGAGTAGATTCGTAACAGTAAATCTGTAGCATCCGAAGATTTATTTTGTAATATTAAATTAACTTTTTAAAACGAATTTACGTAAATAGAAGTCTAATGATTTTGATTTAAAAAAATAATTGGATATGAAATAACACAATACGTAACAGAACATCAAAAGGAAAATTTCGTTCTGATCTTAAACTAGAAAATATTGCTAAAACTAAATAACAAAATACATTCGTGCACGAGTATATTACATTAATTTGTGCTCCTCTAAAAATTACATGATTTACATCCCTAAATTAAGATAAGATAAAATGAATTGTATGGGCGGTATCAGCAATGGTTAGGACTAAATAATATTTTCAAGATAATTGTTAATCAGAAAAAAAATACTTTAGATACTTTAAAAATGATCTCCTGGATGTCTTAAAACTCATTAACCTATTTGCGTAGCTGTTTTACCGTCTCATACAAAGCAGACTGGTTAATATGATTATTAATAAACCAATTAATGCTGAAAGGTACTTCAATTATAAGTCAATAGTTTTCTTTTATTCAAAACTAAGTTTCACTCTGCGAAGGTGGCATCTACTGTTTTATACTAGAGACCAAATCTTTCATTTCTAATTTTAGTGTCAATTCTATACTAAATACCTATGTATTGTATGGAATTGATACATAATTTAAAGCTGACGGTACGTTTATATTCGACAATTAAAGACTCACATGCTGTGAAAACTTTAATTTTGATTATCTGTTTCAAGTTGGAACAATAACTACGTGTGAATTGCATTACAAGCTGTTACAACTAAGAGTTCTGCCGGCCGGGTGATCGAGTGGTCTGCGGCAGTATGCCATCGGCTCGAAGGTCCCGGGTTCGAGTCCCGGCAGGGGCATGGGTGTGTATTTTAACCCTTAACAGCTAAAGGCGAATAGTAACGGGCCGAAGTCCAAAGTTACTGGACTGGCCCATATAAAAATAAAGTTTACCAAGGTTTTTACAACTAAGAGTTCTATATAAAACAGATGATTTAATTTTACGTTTAAACACTTTTTTTTTCAAAGGAAAAATAAATGATAGAGTTAATTTCAAAATCTTTGAAAACGTATTTTCCGGTAAAGAAAAATATAGTATATTTGTTGTTTGTTATACCCTAACATATAATTAAAAGTAAAGCTGTGAACGGTTGAAAGAAACGTATGGCAGTCTACAAATCAAATTAGTTTGACAATTCAAACTCAAGATTCAATATTTTTAACCTATATTTTATAGTGAACAAAATTTTAACATCATGATTTGTATAATTGACGAGCTTTTACAATTCGCTGTGAATTTATATGAAGTACAGGGCGTTCCAAATGAAACCAACACATTTCATTCTTTCTTTTCTTTATTTCAACAAAAAGACATCGTAATGCTCCTTTGCGTTGGCATGATCTTATCACTTAAGGGGTTCATAATATTCTGAAGAGAGTAGAAGGATATGTAGGATTTTGAAACTGTCGTCGTTACATTGTATCAATGGCTGTATTGATACGAACAGATATTTCTTGTGAAATCTCACTGGATTACGAATTCAATCACAGCTACGAAAAGAGCCTACCACAGGAAATTAGGCATTAGCAGATCTGCAGTTTCATCTAAGCGGACTTTGTATATCATATATTTTTGGATTCAGCATGTCACTAGCAAAACATTTCGGCAAGATACTCTCAATTTTAGGGTAACTAGTGGCAGCTATCTTGGAAATATAGCAGTCATATAGCACTTTTCGTTATTTCTACGCTTCTTATCATTATCAATGCCTTCAATTGAAATAAATGACTCAGACTTGGTATATTATATAATTGTGGATTCACCACATCACAAGCATAAAATATAGGCATCATACTCTCAATTATGACGTAGATAGTGGTCGCCAACTCTGAATAAATATCTACCAGGGTTGAACTTTCTCCTTTATTTATGTGTTCTTTTCTAATTATGGATGATCTAATTGAAAGAAAGTACTCTAAACCACTTAACTTTGGATTCGGTACAACCGAACACAAAATGTAGACATAAAACGCTCAATTGTAGGCTATCTAATCCCCGCCATCCTTCAAAATGGCCAGGAATATAGTACTTTTTCTTTATTATTTCGCCCCACATGAATGTCCACCATCTTGGAAAAATTGCTGCCAAAATTTGGGATTGGCTCAGTTTCTTACTAAACAAATAAACATTAAAAGTAAGATAACTTCCACTCTGCCTTCACAATTAAGCAATGTAACAACATTTTTCAGCTTTCGTATGTGTATCTAGTACAACCACGACAATTCTCACACACATTAGCAATAAATTAATCGAGAGGA
>JAGDQP010016780.1:0-39893 GCA_022664845.1 Lepisma saccharinum
ATCATTTAAGTGTATTAACGACTACGGTTAACTTGGAATCAATGGATTGAGGTATTTGTCTGTCATACGTATTACGCAATTGGATGTATTTTATGAAATTGTGATATCCAATTAACGGCCCTGTATTTATTCCTAAATTTTATATGAGAATAAAAGAAACTGTATATACCACCAGGATTATCGATAATTCACTTTAAGTATAATATCTAAGATAAAATATTCTAAGGCAGGAGCATAACTATAAGAGGTCTGGTTGTGTTACTATTAGAAATTATGACGTTTTCAATACGAAAACACATATAATTTTATTTTGAACTTTCTCTATTTAAATTACTTGTAGCACTTCGTAATTAGACACAGTGCAACCTAAGACATGTTTCTTTTCATTAAGAAATATCATTCTAATTATGCTTTCTAAAATAACTCAATATGTTATTTACTTTCCTTTAAGACAAAACTGATGTATATTTTGTAAATAGTTTATCTACTATAAGTCTCCTCTGAAAAATATCAGACCTTATTTTTTGTGAGACGAGTACTGAATGTTGGATGGCAACACTATAGGTAACCTGGTGTTGCCATCCAACATGCAGTACTCTCCTCAGAAAAAAATAAGGTCTGATATTTTTCACAGGTAACCAAAATGCCCCTTCATTTTGGGTGGCGTGTTTCTCTTTTGCTTCTGCATGTGTTAGGCAACCTGTGGCTAGTGTCATGTGTTTCTTCTTAACCGCAGTTGAATTTGGGTAAAATGACAGAAAGTGTTGGCGACGATCCTATTGGGAGTGCACAAATAAAACAGTGGCACAATCGGTTTTAACGAAAACAAGGGAAGCATATATCTGAGCCAGATGTTGATTGCTATCTTTGACAACCTTGTCCCATCACGAATCCGAACCAGAAGGACAAACGGGTTTGAAGGAGTACTATATCGCCTATATGATGCAGTTCGTCTCAAATGACCAGATATGTTGACCACAATATTGGTATCTGCTTCAGGATAGCTACCCGGTCTATTCCTATCCTTTGATCCAAACTTTCTAGCAATAAATGGCATTCCTGTCGGTCTCCAAAGCTGCTTGTGTATTCTGGCCTTGCCCTAAAGGCAAATGGATACATAAAGATACCCGCCTCGGCATCCAAGAGGACATCACACTCAACGCGTCGGCGGTGTTCAGATCATTTGCAAAAGAGGCGTTCTAGGGACACCATCAATGGTAGGATCGTTGTGTTAACTGTGCGCAAGCTGTATGATCTTATTTCCAAGGTGATTAGCAATTGAATCAAATTCGGCATATAGTTTTATTTTCTTCGCTTATGGACGAATATGGCCTTGTATATTTAATAGTATCTTTTTGACTATTTAATCAATACCCATAAACACAATCATTTGCACCGTATAAGGTCGACTATCCCCTATTACTTTCTAGGATATATCATCGATGTTCATATTGTTACAAAAATCAGATTCTTATACCAGGTAATTATAAAGCACCTGGTTATTGTAGTTTCCATTGCGTATTTAATATAAGCAGACTTATAGTAATTTGACAATTTAACGAGATTGATTAAGAGTATCAAATTCTACAGATTACAGCCAGCCTGGGAATGGACAAGAGTCCATCACCATCAAACCAAGAACCCATCATATTCAAGATCAACACTTTTGGTGTTGAATAGTAATCGACTTATGACAAGTATTTGTACATAAAACTCCTAATTTCCACCTGCTCTATTAAACGGAGTAGTGTAGAGTTCACTTTACCAAAAAAGTGTATGTTCCATCGTTAGAAGCTCACCAACTCTTTTAGGATATAAATTATAATTCCATCAAATAATCCAATGAAACTGAACAATCCGACGTATTTTCCAGAATGTTAACGTATTGGTGATTTCACTGATACCATTAGATCTGATTCACATTCAATACAAAGAAAGCTGAGTTTACTGAGTTAGTCTTGAGTCATATAATTCCTTACATAACTTTTTGTAACGTTCAACTTTGAAACTGAAAGCTCGCCCGACACTAAATACACTAAGATCGTTGGATGCTACAAGTACGCAATACTGAACAATACCGGAGTGCTCGATTGCATTACAATTCTATTGAGTCCATGGAGCGGGGGGGGGGGACACATAATTATTACATTTTAGCTGAGAAGGCCGTTTACGACAATACAAGGAATATTTCGATGAGGATGAATGTGGGCTTCCTAAAGACTCGGGCCTGCCTGCTTTGCAGACCCTTGTATTACGCTGCTGATACCAATCCAAATTATTGTACTATGATTTGTTGGTATTTATCGGTGATCATGAAAATCCAAGGAAATCTGTTACAGATATTGAAATTGAATCTTTGTTTTACTATTAAACTCTTTTTAATTTCACTGTTCCGTGTGTCCGTTTCTTTCTTGCTCTAACATTGTAAGAAAAAGCCAGACACATTGCACAAATATTTACTCTGAACATTATATTTCCTTTCATATTCATTTAAGCCTATTATATTTCTTATGCTTAAATACTGCTTCCGATAATTCAAACAAAGCTTTTAAATTTCGGGTTACTTTGAACATATCAAATCTTACCTAAATCTATCATAATCAGATATCAGTTTCAAAGTATACTTGGACAACTACATAATTACCTGATTATAAAACCATTTTCTTGTATCCTACCTGTTAACAAGTGAATCACATATGAATAGAAAACATACTGTATAAAATCTGCTTAACGTAGCCTAACATTATAAAATAGAAAATATTTTAAATGTTAAATTGATTAATTTGCAATTTGTCTTTTGAGTACTTGCTGTTTGCGTTCTCTATCTTCGGAATCTGTTTCTTTTTTCTTTCCTGCATTCTGTTTTCATTAAGAAGTAGGCTTACTAATCTCCTCAATAGCACTCTCCTTCTATATCTCATCTTACATTATTATACCGGTATTTAGTATTTGATTTATTATAAAGTATGATGGGGGATCCTAAATATACCGGTAGTTGTTGCTTGTAAGCTTTCACCTAGTACCTGTTTAGGTAGAAATACGAAAATTTTATCCTTGATTGGATGATATTCGGAATTAACAACAGAAGATAAAATCCTTAGGCACCAGGGAAAATCTCCAGCATCTGCCGGGCAAATAGAACCCTGTACGTTCTGTGATTTGGATATGGACATCGGTTACTATCACTTTTGTGTTACTCTGGTTCAGTAGCACAATTAGAATTTTGAGGCCGCGCTGAAAGGAACTTTTAAGGCCCTTGTCCTAGAGGTATTATAACAGCATTTCCCAGATGGAATTTCAGTAAATTCTTGCAGCGTGTAAAAGCACACACTATAACTGTACATAAGAGTGTTGCCAGATATCTAAACAGAAGTTCTATCCAGACTGCGTGAAAAATTCCGTTAAGGCACACATTTTTTTTAGCTTTCACCAACACTGACAAATGTTTAACGATCGAACTTTGACGCGAAATTTTGCTACGTTTACCGTAAACTTATTTTATCTTGTATACGACACCTACAGGGTCACCTAGATGCCTTGACCTGGCAATGTAACTATGCTCGTGCTCTGATTAAATCCTTGATGAAAAATTCAACATAGCGTGTAGTATCCTAAATATTTCGTTTGTAGCCTACAGTTTTCTTTAACAGCCCCCTTTAAGGTTTTGAATGCGCTTCATAATTGTTTTATCATACACAGTACATAGTTACTTTTCATGTTACTGACCATCGACCTCAGTTCTTGATTAGAAACTATTAATGTTTCAATAGTATTGAAGCTATCTTACATGAGATTGGTCCTGACTAGCTTGGCCTTCCTTGTGTTCTTTTTTACCACTAGATTGGAGTTGGACTTCCAGTCAGAGCAAAATTATCCAATCTTTGTCGTCCCAAAATAAACGAAGAAAGAGCCATTAACATAACAAGGAAATCCAAATCTTATATTATACTGTGGCGTCTGAAACGTTACAGTTCCCACAATATCAATAAATCAATCATAATTGTTAAGATAATGCCATCGGATCGTTGTTTTAGATGAGTTAATATACAAAGCGTCACCAACGTAGTATTATCATAAATTATAGTAAATAATAAGAGACTTATGGCGCCTATCTATTTTCGTCTGCGTTAAGGAGCAAGTGCGTTTCAACCCTGTCGTTAGGTGGCTCTGTTCACTACTTTCAGTCGCTATTTCTTCCCCGTACTAGCCAGGAAAGCCACCTAACAGCAGCGTTCAAAATCACGTGTTCTTAAGCAAAAACTCGTTAATTTTAGCACAGACGAAAATAGGTAAGCGGTGTACGTGTATATTTAGTCTATCGTCATAGCCAATACGTTTATTCGAATTTATTAATTAAGAAAGCATTATGTTCTTTTCTACGATGACAGGTTGTTAAACCTGCTTATTTACATTTACCTTGCCTTTGTATTCCAGTAACATCAGAATACATTCCGAAAAGATGGACCAGACGCATAGCATGCTGTAGCGTTTAATAGCCAGACAGGTGAGCATTTTGCTGTGACAGCAGGTGTGTCCATGTAATAGTGCACTTACAGCAAAGTATACTTAAGTCTAATGTAATAAGTTATTAATAACAAGATTACCTGCGGTGGAAGAGATATGTGTATCTGATGTGTAACTATCTATTCAATTTAACACCTCAATTAATTTCTATTATGCCCAATAAGATTTTCAATTTCTCAGAAGGTGCAACGACTTGTTCAATTAACACTCTGAACTCCGAATAAATCTCGGATTATTTACATTCAATGGTAAATACACAGATTCCGAATGGTCGTACTTTTTCTGTAGAGAATCCTAAGCCACAGAAAAATGCTAAACGGACCAGACGAAAATGAAATATTAAAAAATCTATGAACAAGGAGTTACACGATTTAAGCAAAGATAAGGAACAAGCAATGTTTGATAAACGTGATAATTACTAACTAAGCCTGGTTACATTTTATCGTTTTTTCTCCGAAGTGTTTAGACTGTTTATCTTCGAACAAAAGTAGACTCAGAACGAAATTTTGATGAAAGGTCAGTTAAAATAAGCGATGGATTTTGTTTCATCACTGATCAATGGAAATTAAATGTTTTTATTGTATTTCAAAGCTACAAAGAATAAGTGATACTTTTTCAGATTTAATGAATTTTTATAGTAAGAAAATGATAATATATCCAAATATGTTATTGTCTTCTTGCTTTACATTGAACATGTATTAATACTATATTCTTAGGCAGTTGATTCTCTCAATTAGATTTTATTGAATTTTCAAACATTGCGAATAGGAAAGTTTTGTCGACTCCACAGAGGATGAATGATGTATGCTGATTAGAGTTATATCGAGTACGGAAAATATATACAAGATATGGGACACGGATGAGTTGTAGTGTTGTTTTTTGATGTTGCGAAATAAATATAAATTGTTGATGATATTCTTATGATGAATGTATTTTACATACTTAATTCTAATATGGTTTTCCAATTATTGTTTGAGTAATTACGTGTAATTGATTGATTGAGTAATACCTTATAGAAAAAGGTATGAATAATTTAAGTGTAGTAAATGTGTTTACGTATGAAAATTATGTGTAACGAACCTAGACGGAATATATCTTAGGAACTTACGGTGTATTTAACGGATGAAATATATAATGTTTGTGTAAAGTAATTATATTTTGGTGCAGATTTATATGTCATGGTATTCATTGTCTTGATAAATTACTTTAGACATAAAATATCATATTCGGAACTATAATCTAAGAATGAACTTTACCTGCTGTCACAATTTATCTGTATGAACGTATATAGATCTTTTTATGCCGTATCTAATTATTATTGACATAAATAATCAAACCAAAGCTGTTCTCTGTCGGTGAATATTGGTTCGTTTATATTATATTGCATCAACTTCATTAAGATTAAATATTCCAATATAACTTAATGTATTAAGAGAACTCCAAGGGTATTTTGCACAAGAAAAGAAACAGTTTCGGAGTATCATTGCCGGGAAGACGGAATGCAACTGTCAAAAGCTGCAGTCAGTTCTGCAAGAATTCAGAGGTACAAAATTCCCGGGTTTGGTATGGGAACTGCCAGGAAAACGAAACTTCATCTCGCACTGTAAACTTTCGGCCACTTAAAGGATAGGAAAAAATATGAATTGGAATTGAATGTAATTTTTTAGAATTTAGGTAATTGTGACTCAGGTCGGATGGATAATAAGGGATAATTTGTGGAATGAAGAAAGTGGGAAGAAACGGGAGAACTCCGAGACAACCCGCGCACATGGTGTTTTTTCACGGAAAGCCAACATGGTAAGCGCAAGGTTAGAACCAACGACGCTAGGCGCCAAAGATGATCCCACTAACTGTCGTCCAATAGAGGATTTGGAGAATCAACTTACAAGGATTAAGTGGGACATCATAGGACTATCAGAAGTATGAATGATAAATGAAGTACAGCTGGTAAATGTGAACACACCTTTTCAAACATATCAATAACGTTATGATCCTTTTATTGGGTCATATAATATAGTAGGTAGAGCAGGATCGTGTTGTACTCAATACGAATAAATGATACTAGGTTCGTGTTTATCCGACACCTTTTATTACAAAGTTTCCAATATAGATATAAAAGTTTCCACAATAAGTAATATAATACAAGTTCCACTATAAGTAATATACAATATGAGTATCCACAAGTCCGAGTTATAAGTATAACTAGTTGTTTCGGACTTGTGTTCCTTTGTCGCTATTTTACTAAGTAAGTCACTTCTCCTAATGTGTTTTATCCTTGATAGACCCCGTACCAGGTCTCAGGTATTATGGTAGTTTACTGCTAGGTGTAGACCCCGTACCGGGTCTCAGGATATAGAGGGGAGAAGTGACCACTTGATTGTGATGCCGATTCTGTTTATCGGTCCTTTTTATAAGGTCTTCTTCTTCTTCCTCTGGAGGTGTGACCAAATGTTTCTTTATTCCACCGCCAGAGGTTTCTTGTCTTCTGTTAGTGTTGACATAAACACTTTCTTGTGTTTATGTCACACTCACCTATTGACCTACTTGCTGTCCCATTACGCTCCCCGGGCCCTTTTAAAAGTTGGGATAGGGGAGCTTTGTAAGGGAGTATATCCCTACTTTTAGGAATTTACTTTTGACAAATTTTATAAATTTGTTTTGCACTTGTTAACACTATAATTTTGCACTTGTTAACAGTATAAATTTGCATTTGTTAACACTATAAATTTGCACTTGTTAACACTATAAATTTTATTTTTAATGGGAGAGTATCTGAGAACGTACCGTCCTAAGCAGGGTCCGCATCACGTGCATCATCCCCATCAAAGGGGTACGCTCTTACTCTCGTATTTTAGATCACTTTTCCTTTAAAGTATATATATTAAGTCACTTATAGTGTATGAACTTTCCACTGTTGCACTGGGTGGGGGTTCTATTTTGCACTCATAATCACTGGGGTCTTCGTTGATATGGAGGGAAGTACTGGGAGTTTCTTCTTTCTTGTTCTCTGTTGGTGGGGGTGGGTTGCAGTCGTTGTCCTCTTGGAGATGTTCCATTTTCTTGTTGCGGCATCCGTTGTGTATTTGGTGGAGTATATAAATGGTGATGAGGCCATTGATAGTTATGGAAATGATCAGACAAATTAATGGTATGTTGATCATCTGCAATATTAAAATGTTCCCGCACTGGGTTTAGTTTTTAAATGTTTGTAAAAAATGTAATAATATAGTAGTACAAAAAAATAGTATGAAAATAATAATAATTAAAATTGTAGTTGTCCAGGAAAATATTGGATGTAGGTGTAGTTCTTCAAATCGGCTGGGTGGTTTTTTTTCATGTTTCAATAAACTATCAAGATTGTCAATTGTCTTTTGCAGAGATTGTAAGGGGGGATTTTGTTTATGTCATCTGGTTACTAGTGAATACTTGCTTTTTGTTGAGAGAAGAGAAAATGCTGATATTGTAATACGTCTTTTTCTGTTGTCAATGCACTTTTGTTGCTGTAATTTGTTATAGTACGTTTATAGTAATTGACGATGGTTATAGTGCAGTAAACAAATTGGTTCAATGTCTCCACTAGAAGGTGCATTACATTTGAAATGTTTTAATTCGTAAGTTTTCTTTTTCTTTTCTTTCTTTATGTTGTTTCAGCATTTTTTTTCATGCGTAATTCTTTGCGTGTCCGGCCGGTCGCCGCTTCTTTCCCCTCTCATTGCTGTATACTTCCCCTCCTTTTCGTCCTCGTGTGGCTGTGTAAAGGTGGGCGTGGCCTATTTGCATGACGTCCCAGTGACGTATAGAAGTGAATGATGAGAGCCTGTCTTCTCTAGCAATGGATGGAAAATCTTTCCGCCTTCCTCCGTTCCTAGCACATGTGTGTATGTGTTGGTGTTTTTAGTTGCGTGCTTCGTCCTCTTGTTGAATTTCTTTAGTATTGTGTGTATAGTATTTCTTCATCCTATCTACAGAAATAAGTTGGATCTCTTGTCTATGATTAGGAGGCAGATCAACAATATATTGATTCGCTGAACACTTTTGTTTCACAAAACATGGCCCTACCCTTTTTTTATTGAATACATCCGGGATGTTTGGAAATCTATACGGAAAGTATACTAAAACGATGTCGTCTTCCTTGAATGAAATTTGTTCCCTTTTCTTATCGTAACATTTTTTCTGTCTCAAATGTGTTTTGTATACTATGTTTGCGATTTTTTGGCGAAGGTCCTGTAGTTTTTCACGAGAAATCTGTAGTGAATGATGAATTCCTAGTTGCGTATCTATTCCTATTCTTGGATTAAATCCGTGCAGTAGGAAGAACGGGCTATAATGTGTATTTGTAGAAGGTTGACAATTGATTGAGAAGATTGCGTATGGGAGATAAGTAATCCATGATTTTGGATTGTCCTGTATGTAGTATTTGAGAGTGTATTCGATACTGCGTTGTGTAATTTCAGCCAGACCAGTTGTATTATGACTATAACTGGGGTTGAATTTTAACTCAAATCCGTATGTTTCAGACATTTTTTGAAGTTCTTTACTGCTGTGTACAGGGTGTTTATCCAGCAGTAATCTGTTGAAACAACCCATACGTAATATAACTTCGTCTAGCAAAAAATCCATAATCGTCTGCGCTGTCAAAGAATGGACGATTTTAGCTATGACGAATCTAGTACTATTTTCAACTGCCACAGGTACGTAGAGTCTGGTGTTATTTTCACCTACGATTGGTCCTAATGTATCGAAAACATATGTGTCTCCAATATTTCCAACGAGGTGGTGCAGGAGTTCCCCGGGTTTCTTGTTTGGGTATGTTTTTAAGGGCTGGCATTCATCACATCGCTTTAAATAATAAGCCAATGTTTGTTTTAAGTTTGGCACATAATACTTTAGTAAACTTGCACGGTACAATTTCGTCAGACCTGGATGTGCTGCCTCAGGTGATTTATGTATCCCTTCAAACCATTTTTGAATCAAAGCTCTCGGTATACACAGTAACTGTATTTCTCCCAATTCTGGATGTTTTCTTTTTCTATATAATACTCCTTCTTTCAAAATATGATATTTTGTTGCTCGTATAGTGGCGGAGTATTCTGGTTCCTTTCCGTTTAAAGCTTCTATCAATTTTGTATATGCTGGATCTTTCAACTGTTATTCTTTCATTTTGTTATGTGAAAAAATCGTTCCTGTAGTTAGTACATTTTCTTCTAATGCCATTGATCGGAAGGCTAAATGTTCTTCTGATGTTTGTACGTTATCTGTTATTTTATGGCGAATTGCGGTAGGTACTTCGTGTTCATTTTCACCTTCTCTTTTTTCTTCTTTTTCTACGTCCTCTTTGCTTTCTAATCGAGAAAATAGGTCTGCCGGCATCTCAGTTCCCTTCTTGTTCTTGAGATCGAAAGAAAACTCAGAAAGAAAGATGCGATGTCGCTCAAATTTTCCTATGCGGTCATTTTCGGTATTTAGAGTTGTTAAACATGAAGAGTCAGTATATAAAGTAAAGTAATGATTTAGCAAATAAAATTTAAATTTTCTCATGGTATACGCTACTGCTGTTAATTCCTTATGCCATGTACTATATTTTTGTTCAGTTTTTGACAGTCTACGAGAACAATATGAAACTACTTTTTCTTCATTTGTTTCTGGATAATGGCACGTTAAGATCCCCCCGATTTGGAATGATGATGCGTCGGTATAGAGCCTTATCTGGGCTTTAGGATCGAAATGTGCTAATGATGCAGCATTTATTATATCTTCCTTTCGTTTCTCGTAGAGTGGATTCAATGTGACGTCCCATTTAAACTTAGGGGTATCTAGTAGTTTTTGAAAGGGCTCTATACGATCGGTAAATTTCGGTACATGTGCTCACAAAAATGAGCATGTTCCAATGAATCCACGCAATTTCCTTTTAGTTGTTGGTATCTCATAGTTCTGTATTTTGTTTGCTAACTTTGGAGAAATTGATATTTTATCTGAAGATACTACAAATCCAAGAATTTCGAGTGCAGAATAACAGAGGTGTAGTTTTTTTGGAGATGCCCGTAGATCATGTTTTCTTAGCCTTTGAAATAACACTTCAATATCCTGTAATTGTTGTAGTACATTCTCCCCTCCCAAAATAATCTCATCTGCGAAGGATGTTATTCTTTCGGGTAATCCTTTTAGTAGTATTTTTGTTACTATTTTTAGACCAGCGGCGGACGTTTTGCCACCCATCGGCGCTCTTTGAAATTGGTAACTCCGCTTCTGATGGGGTATCTCAAAGGTTGTATAGTCTTGGCTGTCCTTATCCAATAAAATCTGATAATAAGATTGGCTTATATCTAATGATGTAATTAGGGCTTTTCCTTTAAGATTTGTGAATACCTCCTCTGTTGATGGGAATGGAATAGCTAGATAACGAGTAAATTGATTTAACTTAATCAGATTTACCACAATCCTGTATTATTTTGAACCTGGTTTGCGTACTACAAGTAGAGGTGAAGAAAAGGAGCTTGAGGTCGTTTCTTTTATTACTTCTCCTAATGTGTTTTATCCTTGATAGACCCCGTACCAGGTCTCAGGTATTATGGTAGTTTACTGCTAGGTGTAGACCCCGTACCGGGTCTCAGGATATAGAGGGGAGAAGTGACCACTTGATTGTGATGCCGATTCTGTTTATCGGTCCTTTTTATAAGGTCTTCTTCTTCTTCCTCTGGAGGTGTGACCTAATGTTTCTTTAGTCTACCATCAGAGGTTTGTTGTTGTCTTCTGTTAGTGTTCACATAAACACTTTCTTGTGTTTATGTCACACTCACCTATTGACCTACTTGCTGTCCCATTACGATAACTTTAACAAATAAACCGTGATGCACCCTTTAGCAACTCTTTTCTATGCAAACTGGCAAGCAGACTCGGTTCACATTTCCAGACAGCAACATGGCGTCGTATAGTACTTGTACCTTCTGTTTGTTATAGTGAATAACAGATTCTAACACCAATTGTAGCTAGAAAACTGGAATACCCACTGTCCACCCGCCAGTGTTTCTCCAATGTGAGGAGCTTTTAAATTGTGCGGGTTGCTATGTAAGTAGTTACATTCATTTTAGATTATTTTACATTTGTCTGGTATTTTTTTTATTATTCTGTGCTTTTTGCCGAGCGTCCCGTAATTTATTCATCAAAAGATATCAACCCTACTGGCGACATGTTGTCATTTTAATATTGATATAGATATTATTACTCAAGCTCTATTATTGTAAATTATTAATGTATATTTACAGCAGAAAATCTAGTCTAAATGTCTAATTGTATTAAACAATTTTACACTATCTGCAAAATGAGACAATTAGGAAATTTTATTGTATTTGGCAGACTTCTTTGTGCGTAACGGAAAACAAAATTTAATTTGAAGTTATAAGTACTCCCGACTGAGTACTATACAGATTGATTACTCATAACATGCTTTCCTGTATTATCATTCCAATCGCGACTATATGTAGTATTCTCGACAAACTTCACCATGAGAAAAATAGCAAACGTCCCTAAGATAGAAAGTCAACTCCGCTTTCTATACCTCCAGTTTAGTTCACACCTACACGTACAGTCGCTTACGAGTAATAGCTACCAAACTTTGATAACTCCTTCATTTTCGAATGACAACGTTTGTGAAATCAAATGATTGTGATTAAGAAAAAAAACCTCTGTTGATTCTTGTGTCTGAGGGTTCGGGGCTATGGGGGTGGCTAAATTTTAACCGCCGTAGTACAACAATGACTGCTAAACATTTAAAAATACTACTACTATGTGGAAAGTATTCAAAGTACCCCGCAGAGACAAAGAAACCGATTCCGATCTACAAATGCCCTCAAAACAGAGGTTTCCTTGAAAGAAGCACTACGCTCTATATAAGGTTATTGCCTTGAATTAGAATCTATCGGAAGAAAGTTTTAAACGGGCGAAGCAAAGGACTACATACACTGAATCTTCGTTTACCCAGAATTTGTTTATCAACAACTCCGGTTTGTCTGGAATGATTTTCTTTTAGAGAAAAGAATCTGTTTAGTTTAAAAATACCTTTGCATCGTATACAAATGAAAAGAAATGAGCCGCAGATTAAATTTGAATTGTTGTACTATATTGGTCCTTAACTTATAAAATAAGTGTCGTCTTTTGTACCCAAACCAAATAAAAATAGTTTCTTATCAGATAATTACCATCCCATTACACTCACTAATACAATAGCCAAGTTATGTGAAACAGTAATTACTAAAAGGCTTAATAAGTATATGGAGGAGATGAATTTAATTACAAACAGTCAAGCAGGTTTGATGATGTGCGTTCGGAGTCGAGAAGGTATCCACAAAGTAGTATTGAGAATTAAGCGAATTTGGTGAAGTACCTCGCAACAGAGAATTTAACAAAGGATGTATTAATCATGAATAAAACATTATTTTTAAAGTATTCGTCGGCAATATCTTTACATTGTATCTCTTTTTATTGCCTTCTTGGTACATTCGTAATGTTCTTACAGTAAACGAATAATCTATTCATTCAACAAAATATTATTCTTTTGTTTGTTGATAGTCTTTTTAGCAACTTTCCTTAATATTGTCCTCCTTGCGACATATCACTATATAGCTTCCTGTATGAATTCTTATGTAACAGAATATTATCACTTACAAAAATGAATATAAAAGTTCCAATACTTCTCTTTAGACATATTACGAGCTAGACATATTAGCGATACAAGAAGTTCGGTGGGAGGGTCAAGATAGCATCCCACAGGGCAAGTACACGTTCTACTACGGGGGAACCCAGTCTCACGATTTCGGAACAGGGTTCCTCATTAAGAATAGTATCCTTCAGGCGGTTCAGAATATAGGGTTCGTAAACGAAAGACTGTCGTACGTTACGATACGTACTCGATGGGGCAACACGGTTTTATTAAACGTCTATGCTCCGACCGAGGTGACTACTGATAACGACAAAGAAATATTCTACGATGAGCTAGAAAGGTTGTTTGGCCGATTACCGAAGGATAATTCGAAAATAGTGTTGGGTGATTTCAATGCAAAGGTAATGAGGGAAGAAAAATATAGACCTACTATAGGCAAATACAGTCTTCACAAAAAGACCAAGAACAATGGAGAAAGACTGATAACTTTCGCGATTTCGAAAAACTTACTGGTAAAGAGCACGTACATTGAACACAAAGACAAACAAATACACATGGGTATCTCCTGACGGCAAAACTCTCAACCAGATCGATCACGTATTAGTAGACAGACGAAGATACACCAACATAATGGATGTTAGGTCGTACAGAGGAGCGGAAGGTGACACCGACCATCAATTTGTGATCACAAAAGTAAGGGAAAAGTTATGCATCGCGAACAGAGAAAGCAAGGGTTCAAAACAACTGAAATTCGAAGTGAAACTATTAAATAATCCTTGCATAATAGCAGATTACCAACTCGAACTCTCAAAAAGTTTCGAAATCCTAGCCGACTCGAGTAATAATAATGATGATATTAATAATGAAATAGATGTAAGTAAGATGTGGGAGGCAATTCATGAAACAATTAAGAGCGCAGCGAAGGAACGCGTAGGTGAGAAGAAACAACAAAAAAAAACTTGGTTTGCTGAAGAATGCATTAAACTTCATGAGGAACGGAAACAAGCAAGGCATTGATGGCTAAGTAATAAAAGCGAAGCAAATACCAACCAGTACAGTAACGCGAGACGAGACGCCACACTCGGGTTCAGAAACAAAAAGCGAGAATATCTGATGCAGAAGATTCAGGAGATTGAGGAAAACGGCAAGACAAATAACATACGAGATCTATACAAAGGGGTAAACTCGTTAAGAAAAGGTTACCAGCCGAGGTTAGGAATGATTAGAAATGAATGTGGAGATCTTCAGGCGGATTCGACTATAATTGTCGATGTGTGGAAAAGTTATTTCGACAAACTTCTTAATGTACACAGCGGGGAACAAACAGAGGAATTTGAAATCCATACCTCAGAACCATGGATTCCCGAACCTAGCGAGATTGAGATCGAAATGTCGAAATAGGAGAAACGGCACTAATCAAGGAACTACATAAATTAATAAGTGCTATATGGAGAAAGGAGGAGCTCCCAAAGGAATGGAAAACAACAATGATTGTTCCGATTTACAAGAAAGGCGATAAGTCGGACTGCAATAATTACCGCGGAATCTCGTTACTTCCAACCTGTTACAAGGTATTAAGTAATATTCTGTAAACACGCCTAAGTGTATACGTAGATGGAATAATTGGAGATCACCAATGTGGATTTAGAAGATATGTAGATCCACGTTGGACCAGATTTTCGCTTTGAGCCAAATTTTGGAGAAGAAATGGGAATACAATGGGACGGTTCATCAGCTATTCATTGATTTTAAGAAAGCATATGATTCTATCAAAAGGGAAAAATTATACTGTATCTTGATACGATTTGGAATTCCGAAAAAAATGGTTCAACTACTGAAGATGTGTCTCCGCGACCCCATAAGCATAGTACGGATAGGTAATAATATGTCAGATAGTTTCAAGATTCGCAACGGATTGAAACAAGGCGATGCCTTGTCACCACTGCTGTTTAACTTTGCGTTAGAATATACGATTTAAAAAATTAAATGGGACAAAATGGGACTATCATTGAATGGTTTGAATCAACTGTTTGTATACGCGGATGATGTAGATTGAATAAGGGACGATATAGATGCACTACAAAGCAACACCGATGTCTTAGTAGAAGCGTGAGATGAGATAGGTCTACAGGTAATCATATATAAAACAAAATACATGATAACAAGCCGAAGCACAGGGAATGAAGGAATTAAGAACATAAGAATTAGGGATGAGGTCATAGAGAAAGTAAACAAATTTAAATACTTGGGAGCTTACGTAACAAGCAAAATGAGGTCACGGAAGAAATAAAATGTCGCTTAGTATCGGGGAACGCATGTTCCTATTCAGTCCAAAAACTTCTAACATCGCGATTAATATCAAGGAAATTGAAATTAAAAATATACAGAACGGTTATTCTGCCGGTAATACTTTACGGTTGCGAAAGTTGGAGTACGACCCTAGCAGATGAACATCAATTACGTGTATTTGAAAATAAGGTTTTGAGAATGAGATATATGGGCCGAAACAGGGCGAGATGACTGGAGAGTGGAGGAGACTGCATAATGAAGAACTCCACGGACTGTACGATTCACCAGATGTTGTAAAAATAATGAACTCGAGGCGACTAAGGTGGGCAGGCCATGTAGCTCGGATGGGGGACAAACGAAGATTATATTCTATCCTGGTTGGAAAGCCGGATGGAAAGAGGCCATTGGGAAAACCGAGACGTCGTTGGGAGGACAATATTAGAAGAGATCTTCGAGAAGTAGGTGTTCGTGATGAAAACTGGCTTGATACTGCCAAGGATAGAATCCAATGGCGAACGTTTGTTACTGCGGCGATGAACTTGCGAGTTCCATAAGCCATAGAGTTAGTTAGTTGAATACTTCTCTTTATAGTCAGTGAAGGTTATTATTTGAAAATTTCCACTTAATTAAACTATATAAACATATATTATACGAATTCACCTGCGATAACATGTTTACTTCTTGAATTACTTTTCTGTTCGATATTCATGAAAGATAATATGCAACATGAAATGAGAAAAAGTGCTGAATGAAGATATATAAATCAACCCATTAAGAACTTATCCTAACAAATATTGTTTTAATGTACTGAGACTAAACGGATATTTGTTAGAAGACCATCAACTAATTCTAACCTATGCCTTTATTTATTAGCATTAACGCACTCGAATTTTCTTCTGACTCGATAACACAACAAAGTCTTTTGGCTTTCTCCGCACTAGCAAACACAAATCTTGGTGTTGAAAGACTAATCGAATATTGTTCATTTAAACTATCACTTCTTTGATACAACGATATGTTCTGCTTTAATTTCGCAATGACACTAGAAATTATGCAATTTACGATTCCTCGTTGCAACAAATGTTCCACAGCATGTTAAGCCGTTTGTTCTTAGACATCAGTTCGTACTCCATCCTCGGACGAACAACATTCAGAACAATTAAACATATTATTTCGAACGACTACAGCGGCACTTATTGGAATTTTACTCATGCTACAAAAGTTCATGTCATCCGCACTCCCTGTGCTGACGTGAAACAGACTATTTTCATCGAAGTCCACGGGTTCTGTGTCCGGAAACAACGTCTACGCATTCCTCCCTGTGCTGACGTCACAGATATACTCATCACTCACAACACTGACGTGAGTACTCTTCATAAACCAGACAAACCAATGCTGACATGCCCTCTCACCAACGACTTGGCTTGCGCTGTGGGGGGCTAGAGACAACAAAAGTAGTAAACTTCGGGCTCACAATCGCTAACCACGGAGCTTTTGAGCAGTATGGTGGAATTATAGCGAACTAAACCAGATGTGTTCAAAATACGAATAATGACCCAACTGTCCTTGATCTTGGACTATTCTTAAATTTAGTGTTGGTCTGACTAAAGTATTTATTTTTGTTTGCTACGTATGGCATGTCATAGGGTTACTCCCTCTTTAGGGAAGTAGATGTTTTGGACAAAGAATTTTGGCTGGTCTAAAAGATTTTATTTTTATCTCGGCATTTCATGTTTTTCTGTCTTTCACGGTGGCGTATTTTGCTAAGTCAATTGTTTGTGCGCGCTACTAGATGTGTTATATATTTGTTTGTTTCGGGCGGTTTGGATGTAATCTCTATGGAATAATATCGATGGGTGGATTTGTTATCTTATACGCATCTGCTATTGGCAAATCAGGATGATTCGGTGGCAGCGAGTGACGATAGATGGTGAAAAGAAGGGAAATTGGTGTGTTTGTTATTGGGTTGTTATGGTAGTATCTTGCATCTAGGTTGAGTTTCTTGAAGCAATGGATGGGTTTCTTGGTATCTGTTTGTGAAATATTTTTGGCGGAGATAATGTAGGTTGAAGAGAATATGGGGAAACACCAGTCTATTGTAGAGTTCTTGAGTTGGACTTGGTAGCTTTATCCTGTAGGCTATTCGGGCTGCGTGTCTTTCTAGTATTTTAATTTTTCTGTAGTGGTTATGATCAGCCACTATCCAAGCAATGTGTCCGAATGTTAGTATCGGTAGTAAGAAAACTTTGTAGGTATTGAGCACAGTAGTTGCGTTTAGTCCCCATGTCGTTCCACGCAGTTTGCGTGAGCAGGCTTATTCTCTTGTATGCTTTGGTGCTAATTTGTTTTAGATGAGCTCTACATGTAAGATGTCTATCAAGGATTACTCCTAGATACTTTACTGTGTTCGTTGGTCGAAGTCGGATGTTGTTGACATGTGTGTTCAACAGGTCGGGATTTTTGTGCACTCTTGATCGTTTTCTTGGTGATATAAATACTATTGACTGGGTTTTTGTCGGGTTTTGTTTTAGTCTCCAAGTTTTGCACCATTGTATGAAAGCGTCTATTGTTTGTAGTGATGTGTTAATTTGCTTAATTGTTTTCCCCAAAGCTAGGAAGGCTGTATCGTCTGCGAAATGGAAGTAGTGGACGTTTGGAGTAGGAGGTGGCATATCAGCCACAAACAGTAGATATAACAGTGGTGACAGAGCTGAACCTTGTGGCACTCCTGAATTTATAAATACCGGGTAGGATAAGCTATTGTTTATGGAAACGTATGTGAGTCGGCAGGAAAGAAAGTTGTAGATGAACCTGATATATGCCAGTGGTAGTCTGAAGTTGAGTAGTTTAGAGATAAATCCGTGATCACACTTTGTCGAATGCTTTTTCCAGATCAAAAAGTACCAAGCATAAATGTTTCGTTCTGTTGTATTGGTTGCTTATTGCATTTGTTAATCGCAAGAGTTGATCTGTTATACTGTGTTTCGGTCTGAATCCTGCTTGGTAGTACGGAAGTAGGATACGTTCTGTTAGATGAATATGAAGCATTTTGACTACTATTCGTTCTAGGATTTTGCTATAGACGGCTGCTAGTTTGAATTGGTCTATAGGAAGTAACTTCAGCTGGAATCTTATCAGGTTTTAATAACATGAGTGTCTTGGAAGTTTTCCAGTCGGCTGGTATGTAACCTGTATTTAGAATGAAATTGTATATAACACATAGTAGATGTATGACAATATACGGAGCTTCCTTGATGTGTCTATATGATATTTTGTCTTGGACTGGTGCGGTATTTCTTTTGTATGTTACTATGTCATTGATGTCATAGGGTATGATTGGTGCAGTGAGTTGATTATTGTTGGGCAAGACGTGGTCCGTGTTTGGTTGAAGATGGGGTGATGCGAAATCGACTCTATCTGCAGGATGCCGAACAGTAGGTTGACTAGGCAGCAGTGGTGTGAATATTTCCTGTATATTAGTCACGAAGGCATCAGCTTTTGCTTTGTCGGTATGCAACGGGGTATTTCTGTCTATTAGTGGGTATGTTGTGCGAGTGTTTTTCCTCGCTAGCGTATGAAATTTATTCCAGTATGCTGTAGGGTGTGCTGTTTCTCCAAGTGTGTTACAGGTTTTTATTCAGCTCGGAAGTTTATAGTTGCCGTTGTCTATGGTGTCTCAGTGATTCTATGTTCCCTGTTGCTCGGTAGTTTCGAAATAGTCCTCTGGAAAGTTTGAAGGCTTTCTCCCAGTGAGTTACTTTGCGTAGTTGGTGGATTTCTGGTTTTCTGTTGAGCATGAGCAGAGGTAAGTGTCACCTTTATCGACACATGATCGCTTCTGAGTTGATCGAGAACATCTATGTTTCAGCGTCTTGATAGGTTTTGTGAAATTATAATAATATCCGTTCTTGAATTAGATTCGTGTCTTGTAGGCTTTGGCGGCGGATGGAACACTCCGGATGTTTGGTTGTTTATGAAGTCTAAGAATTGATTTTTCTGATGGTTGCTTCTTCTGTGAAAGTTTATGTCGGCCAGGATGATGTAGCTACGAAAGTTGTTTGAGATATATTGGGAGAACTCTGTTGGTATTGTATGTCGTGGACGGACATAGATGGTGGCCAGTGTGACATAGTTTGCTTTGTAGTAGAGCGTAGTAATTAAGTATTCCGGTAGATTGTAATTTGCTAGCTGGTAATGTCGGTATGGTATTTTTGGTGAGAACCCAATGGCTACTCCTCCGTTGGCTCTAAGTATGGGTTGTGTACTGTCATTTCATATTATTGAATACCCTGGTACGTTACTTTTGGATTTTTTTTAGAGAGGTGGGTTTCATTTACCTTTTCTTCTTAGAGAGGTGGTAGGAAAGCATTTACCTTTTCTTCTAGTAGTAGTTGTTGAAATAGAGTTCTGTGTTCTTGAAATGAGCGGTTATTCAAGAAAAATAAAATCAATCCCATGATCAGGATGTTCATAGCGAGTTTAGACTTCTGTACATATGGAATATGTTGCGTATAAGTTGATCTGGAATGTTGTTTGTGCTGCTAACTGTATTTGGTGTAGTATGTGCGGACAAATAAATGGGTGTATATTTTGCAGTGCCAATGTTATGAAGTTTAATAACTGTTCTACTGTCACAGATTGAGAAGTTGTTATCTCTGGTGTTGTTTGGATGGTACTGTCATGCGTTCTTATCGGTACAACTAGGTCTGGTTTGTTTTCCTCTGGTGTAGGTTTTTCTTTACACTTATAACTTACGTGGGGTGAGGTTCTTCGCAGGTTGAGCACTTTGGCTGTTGTTGGATGTTAGTGCAAGATTTGGTTGCATGAACGCCAGTACAGTATCCTCATTTCGGCTGGTTCCTACATTGTTTGGTAGTATGCGTGTTGTATTCCTGGCATTTTTCGCAGCGGATTGACATTGGTGGTTGCGTTCTCGACGGTTCCACGCGATATCGACGTCTGTAAATATATGCTCCTTGTTCTAACAGTGTATCTATTGTTTCTTGAGAGGATGTGAGTATCCGTACGAGATGTGTTGGCCCTATTGCATTATAGATTCTAATGGTTGTAGTGATTTCTTAACATTCCTGTTCTAATTCTGCTTTTATTTCATCGTCTTGGAGTGTTGGATTTATGCCACGTATGACCACAGATAATGTTGGTGTACGTTTAGATGGATATGGTTGCTTGATGCCTTTTGGTGTCAGTTTAGTCATGTTTGCGTTTTTGCCAAAGATCTCGAAGCTGTGCTTGTTTCTTATATTTGTTACAAAGTTTACATTGGTACTCTTAATGATAATCCTGTTACGTGTAGTGATAATTTGATGTACAGTGTCTCTCGGAATGTATTTAGTTATTTGCTGGAGTAACAGTTGTTCTGGCTGGTATTTTGTATCAATGTTTGTGAGTAGAAATGAATAGTACTTCTGTTTAGTAGCTTCCAGTTGAGTGTCTACGATCATTGGTCTTGTATCAGAATCAGATTCAGATGCTGAACCAGAGCCCGAGGTATGGTGATGACGTTTATGTGGAGGTGATCGGGACCGCTCAAGACTTTTAGAACGTGTGCTAGCTTTTAGTGGATTCAGTTTTCTTCTTCCCATTCGGGGGTGAATTTAGTTGGACCTGGTATAACTGATGGTAGTCCAGAGTGGAATATGTTTTTTGGTATATTTGGAATGCTTGATTGATGTCCAATATTTTTTCCGTCCATTTTCCGATATCGTAAACCAAGGTCGTCTACATATTGACTGTCAAAAAACAAACTCGAAAACCTTAATCAGTGGCAATATCGTCAACGTTTTATCAAGTTATTTTATCTACGAGATTTCGAAATACCTTAGAGAATAGCCGAAGTTGATATTTGATAGCAATCAGTCCTAGCTGTATAATTCTTAATAATAGATAAGAAGATCTTAATAAGTAGCTAATTCTATACAGATAAGCAATAACCAAACTAAAAACCAGATAAATAGCCTTTAACAGTAATATCAATAGTAACCCTTAAGTAACTAAGGACTCGATGTATCTTTTAATTGCTCAACAGGAACAAAGTTTTTTGACAGTTGTCTCCCCAATAAGATGACTAAGTCTTTTTTCGCTGCTGCTAACCCGTGGGTTAGCTCCTTCTGAGGGTTACGCCCTCATTTAGGGATGAGTTTTCATTTTGAACATTATATTTTATAATTTTTATTCGCTGGTCTATGTGTTTTCTCTACTATCTTACATCATCATGTATTTTTGTTTTTTGTTTTTGTTGGGGGTATTGTTCGTTGCCTATAGGCAAATTTAATCTTTGTAGATGTGAAGTATTTTAGTTTTGTTTATTTTTGTTTTTCCTGTTTGATTATTGGCTCTGCGAGGGTGCTATGAATTCTGGGCAGTCAGGTGTTGATAGTGCGTTGGCCATTTCGAAGTTCTCGTGCTCGTCAGTTATGGAGTATTGGTATATGGTACTCAGTAGTGAAAGTGGTGTTTGGATTAATATCTCTCGTGGGTTGAAGCTCAGATCAGTCTCTATGATATCCACGAGTAGTGGATGGTCGTTTTGGTATCTTGTACAGATGACACTTCACTTTAATGCGAGGGTAAGGAATTCGCTTTTTTTTCCTTAGTGCCCGCACTTCCCGCTGAGTTTATGGCTGTAGCAATCCTCCTGTTGTTTTCCTACGCAGGGTTGCCCGTCCAGTTCTAATACTTACCAGAGACTTCTCAACAAAAGACTGTCAAATAACTTATAAAGGACGCACTCCGCGTGGAGCATCGCTCGAGAATGTACTCAAGTGGTCCATATATTTATTAATAGTGATTTATTTTCTTTCACCTGTAACCCTCCATCCTGTAACTATCACATACTCACATTAAAAAATTAAATATGGGTAATTGTAGAATGTGGACTCATTATGATATACAACATAGTCTGTCGACATTGTTGATGTTTCATTGTCTGTGTTTGTGTGTTTGGATGAGTGTTTCTATGTATATGTATTTTCTGTGTATATGTCAATATGTTGCTGTGTATACAACTCACTTTGAATCTATATTTAAGGTTGATTGGAACAAGAGGTGTATCAGCCTTAACTCCGCCATAATAAATAAGGCGAAATAAATGTATCATATGTACATTCACTAATTTAGTCACAGCCTACCCATTCCCCGTAATCCAGGTGGTAACGTCAGTGACTTCGGATAAAATGAATAGGCACACAGGTTCGAAACCCACGGCCGGCCATTCTGTCTGTTTCTCCCCGTTTTACCAGCCGAATGCCGGGTGGTAACTTAAGGAACTTGCCGCTACCTTCCCCATACTTTCTCCTACCTTATCCCGGCCTGAGTCTGAACGGAATGGTTCCAGTCCACTTTACCAAAAATTAAAGGCGCCATCCTTAGAAGGTCACAAGTTTATTCAGGATTTTAATAACCCAATCAACTAGACCCAGATCTCGTGGACTATTGGTTATGTTCGTTGACTTCGGATAAGCACGAGGTGGCGGGAAAACTTCGAGCCCTGCTCAAGTTGGCTGTCCTGACAGACTTTCTGAGGTTTCCGCCAGTTTTAAGAACTGAATGCCGAGATGGTACCTAGAAACTAGGCCCTGACTGTTGCCCTCACTTTTCTTTCAACATACTAATAAAAGAACTACAGATGACCTCCTATAACCCTAACCCTACAACCCTAAGAAATTCTAAAGTTCAGAAATTATGAAAAGTTTTAATACATTTTTCAACTTCTTTAAGTCGGTTGACAAAACAAGTGAAAATGAATTTTGACCTTGACCATCAACCTTCTGGGGATGTGTAATTCCTAGAATGGCTTTAAGCGAACTTTATCTCGCTAGTGCAATAAAGAGGACGGAATGAATGCACTTGCCACTGCAAGAAGTTGTTTGCCTGCTTGATTCACATCAAGAAATTACAAAAGAATTTAATAATAGTTGTGCTGAGGACTTTGGTGGAACATGCTAAAGATTTCTATGATTATGTGTTAGAATATTACGTTAAACAAAACATCAGTTGGTAGAACGTTGACTTCGTATTCGAAATGGCCTGGGTTCTATCCCAGCGGCCCACCATTCTGACAGGTCTTGCCAGGTTTTTACTATCACACCAGACAAATGGTACCTTCAACTTAGGACTTGGCCGACTCCTTCTCGCGTCCTTTCTCCTACTCTTCCCAGACGGAGCCATATCTGCCTAAAGGCCATACATCAATGGAATTCAATAAACAAGATAAACCTTTTTCCTTCTGAACTATGGTCCAAGTTCTCAGAAACTTAAGTCTTTACTACAAATAACTGCGAGGCCTCTAGTTCTATCTGTTGCTATCTAGTCCAGTAGTAATTGCTTATTTCTTTAGCCAATTTGAAATATTCCTAAATCCTAACCGAAATTTAGCACATTTGTAGGTTTCCCGCTACATATGTAACCAGAGATGTGTTTAAGGGATAGGTCCTCCCCTCCTCCGAAATTAAAAGTTTAATGCATAATTTGTATAATTTTATTAGTTAGCTTCTTTGTCACATTGTTTTATTACGTTCCGTATAACTTCACTATGAATAGTTTGCCATTTTTTGCACACTGAAGGCATTATCGAAGAGATAACAAAGTCGCACGGAGTAAAGATGCACTAGAAAAAAACCACAACAGCACCGGACCACCACTCACGCTAGATTGACTGAATCTCTGAGATGACACCAAGGTGACAATTTTCATACGTCTGGCAATCCTGAAATTTCGGCTTGGGTCGGGAAAAGAGAGGACAACTTTTGAGTACTGCAGTCGTCTGAAAGGAAAAGGAAACACACTCCTTGTACCTCACTTCGTCACCCCGCGTACGCAAACTAGTCAGAAGCCGAGTGTACTTAGGTATTTTAATCTTGATTTTTCTATGTGGCTTAGGACGTTCTCGAACGGTACTTGGTCATAGAGCTCTCTTGTTGGGCTAGGGAGTTTGACACGGAAGGCAATTCGGAAGGCGTGTCGCTCCAAGACTTTCAATTTTTCATAGTAAGAGGCTGCTGCTGGGATCCATGCTGTAAAACCGTACGTTAAGACTGGTCGTAAGAAGACTTTTTAAGTGGTGAGTATTGTTTCTGGACGCAGACATGTTGTGCCCGTTAGTTTTCTGAGTAACTTCAGCCTGGTATATGCTTTTTCTGTGACTTTGTTTAGGTATGGTTTCCATGTTAGTATGTGATCGAAAATTACGCCAAGGTATGTGACCTTTTTTGCTGGTTTTATTGTTGTATGGTCGACTGTAATGGCTAGTTTATTTGGATTTCTATGAACTTTGGATCGTTTGTTATGTGGTATGAAGACTATTGCTTTGGTTTTGTTCGAATTTATTTTGAGTCGCCATTTGTTGCACCAAGTAACGAAACTATGTATAGCGGCGTTTAGGATGTTTATACTGTGCACAGTCTTGGCAGTAGCTAGGAAAGCAGTATCGTCGGCGTATTGAAACAGATGAGCATTGTTCGGTAGGCTCGGTAAGTCTCCAACATATAGTAGGTATAGTAGCGGTGAAAGTACTGAACCCTGCGGGACACCACTGTAGATGAAGTATGGATGGGAACTGGTGTTGTTTATATTAACATATGATATACGGTTGGAGAGGAACTGGTACGTGAATCGAATATATGCCCGAGGAAGTTTAAGTTTAATAAGCTTATAGATCAGTCCTTGGTGCCACACCTTGTCGAATTCCTTCTCCAGGTCAAATAAGACTAGGCATGATGGATTTAGTGAGTTGTAATTTTGGACTATTAGGTTTGTGAGCCTCAGTAGTTGGTCGTTTATGCTGAAATTTGGTCGGAAGCCAGCTTTTTGTATCGGTAGTAGGCTGTGCTCTGTGATGTGGTGGTGTAATCTATAGACCAGTATTCGTTCCAGGATTTTGCTGAAAGTTGTTGTTAACTGTATTGGTCGGTATGAGGAAACGGAATTTGTTGCTTTGTTCGGTTTTGGGAACTTTAATGTTTTTGATATTTTCCAGTCCTGTGGTATGTGGTAGAATGAATGTATATATTATTGCCAGTAGTTGCATGAATGATGCGGGAGCTTCTTTGATGTGGCGGTAGCTTATTTTGTCAATGGCTGGTGCGGAGTTTCTTTTGTTTGCCAAAGATCGGTGGATGTCTTCTACGGTGATGGCTTCTGTGAGAGGGTTTGTTTCTGGCATAGTATGACTGATATTGGGTTGAAGTGTTGGTGACTCTGGATTTAGCCTGTCTACTGGATGATGGTATGGTCTTTGCTGTGGAGGTGGTGTGAAGACATCTTGTAGATATTCGGCAAATGCATCGGCTTTTTCTTGGTCTGTTGTTAACGGTGTTTTGTTCTGAACTAATGCATATGGTGTGGAGGTACATTGTCCAGTTAGCATCTTAAATCTTTTCCAGTACTTTGTCGGGTGACTCGTTTCTCCTAATGAGTTGAACGCTTTAATCAAGCTTCTTTGTTTGTACTCTTTGAGGTAGTTTGTGGTCATCCGTTGTATCTGTCTATGGTGTCGTAGGGCTTCTAAGTTTCCAGTACGTATGTATTCTTTGTATAGTTGTCTTGATCGTTTTAACATTGGTGGGTACTGTGGTGGTAGTTTTGGTTTTTATATTGCGGTTGTCTGTGTCGGGATGTGTGCTTTACCTGCATCTTGGAGGGCAGTTGTCATTTGATCCACTTGTCGGCTTCTGTTTCAGGTGCATTTAGGTTCCCTGTCTCTAGTTCTACTGCTGTGCGGTACGCAGTCCAATTAGCCTTATCATATCGAGGTACAGTGCGTCTGTATGGTGCTTGGTTCCTGTTGTCTTGATTTTGGCAGCGTAGTGTTAGTTTTATTGGGTCGTGGTCGCTTCCAATAGTGTCTAAGACTTCTACCAGACAGCGATTTGAGAGGTTGGATGATGTGATTACTATATCCGGTGTGGTGTTGCTAATGGGTCTTGTGTGGTGAGGTAGCTTATATATTTCGCCAGTAGTGTTTGTAGTTATGAAGTTGTTGAATCTGGTTTTCTGTTGGACTGGTCTGCTGTGAAAGTTTATGTCAGCCATGATGATATAGTTTCTGAAGTTGTTGGATATGTACTGGAAGAATGCATATGGTGTTGGGTGCCTGGGTCTGACATATATTGTTGTTACTGTGATGTATAGCGATTTAAAATACAATGTTACTACTAAGTGCTCGGCTAGATTTGCTATGTTATGTTGGTGTCTTCGGTATGCTATTGTCGGCTGAAATCCCAGTAGTACTCCACCGCTTGCCTTTTGTGTGGCGGCTTTATTGTCGTGTCTTAATATTTGTTGTTTTCCAATTTTACAGTGCATCTTGGCTGTTAGGTTAGTTTCGTTTAGCATAAATGTGTTTATTTGTTCATCCTGTAGCAGTTTATCAAGTAGGATTTTCTTCTGTGTTACTGATCTGATGTTTAGAAATAAGAAAGCTAATGCCATCATGTAGAAAATTGTATGATTTTGCTTGTTCTTCATGGATCTATGTGGTGCTTGCCAGTTGCGTTGAATGAAAGTGTACATATTGACCTGAATACGTAGCATTGAAATTGACTTGTAGGGTAGCTTTTGCTGCATTTTGAACCTGTTGCAGAATGTGTGGTCTTAGAAACGGGTGAATATTTTGAAGGGCCATTGTTACAAAGGCTAGCATTTGTTCGATTGTTACTGGGTTGTCAACCGATGTTGGTTCTGTAGATGTGGAGGTAGCCTGGTCTAGTTGCTCGTGTGTTCGGACTGGCACGACGAGGTGAGTTTTTTCTTCTTGCACTTGTGGTTTTGCCTTACATTTATAGCTGTATGTAGGATGGGCCTCGTTACACTGTGTGTATTTTGTTTTTTGTGCCAGATATGTGCATTGCCGGGAGTTGTGTGGCCCACTACAGAATCAACGTTTAGGCTTTAGTGTACATTGTCAGTAGTATGTTGATTATAGGTCTGACATTTTTCGCATCTGATTGGTTGTGGTTGTGGTGTTTGCGACGGTTCGACTCTGTGTTTCTTACCGTATATTTGTGCTCCGTTGATCAGGAGGTCGTCGATGGTTTCTTGCGACTTTGAGAGGACCCGTACCATGAAGGTTGGGCCTTCTCTGCACATAATCCTGATGCATTTTATCACCGAAAAGCCTTCTTCGTCTAGTTCACCCTGAATCTCGTTGTCAGTATAGTCAGGCGGGATCCCTCTAATTACGACAGATAGTGCCGGCGGTGATCGTGGTGGTGGCATTTGTTTCGGACCTCGTTGATCAAGTTGTTTTATTACTGCATTCTTACCAAAGATTTCGAAAGAGTGTTTGTCTCTGATAGTCTTCATAAGATTAGGATCTGTTGACTTCAGTATGTAACCGTTTCTGGTAGGACCTATCTGAGTTATTGATGTTCGAGGAATGTACTTGGTCAGTTGTAAGAATATTTGTTTGTTGTTCTGATATTTTGCGTCATAGTTGGACAGCATGAAATTGAAGATCTGTTGTTTATTGGATACGTTTTTGTTTCCACTATCGAGCTCCATGTGAATATTTGTACTATCCGTTGAAGATTCACTTAGGTTATGTTGTCGTTTAGACTGGACAGGATACCTTGATCGCGATCGGTGTGATTTCGTTTCGATCTTTCGTTTTTCTGCTCCGGATAACTGGTGAGGGCCAAGTACGACCTGAGGTAAACCGATATGACCTGTTGGTATGTTGCTAGCCTTTGCACCTTCCATTTTTCGTGAGCCAGGTTTCGTCATTGGTGAGATCAGTCCAAATGCTTAATTGGATAAAAGTTGAGCACTATATTGTGTAGTAACAGATATTAAAATGAAGTAAATTTTATATGTAACCAAAATCAAAGTCCAAAGAATAGCCAAAGTCTGAATATATGATCAAGAACTTTAGTTAGCCAAAATGGAACTGCAGAGAAATAGCGAGGTCAGAATATAGAAGATTAAATCGATACCAATCGTTAACCAAAATCAGAGTCCTTAGTAATAGCTTGTGTCACAATCCATATACCAGTACCTTATCATTTATATAACTAATAAACCAAACTCGTAAACCAGATAAATAGCCTATAACAGTAATACCAATAGTAACCCTTAAATGACTACGGAGTCGGTGTATCTTTTTATTGCTCAGCAGCAACAACGTTTTTTAACTGGTGTCTCCCCAATAAGATGACTAAATTATACCATCTCCTGGTGTCCTTCAAAATTCTTATTAACCTTCATCGGCCTGTCATATTTTGCTGCTTATGTTGTACCATATCCCTTGTCAATGCTTTTCTCTCATAGTTCGTACATCTTGCTGCAATGTCTTATAATTGTCCTTTCATTAAAACACTCAAAAAGTTAAAAATAATTCGGTAGCGAAGATCAACTTCGGGCGGGTAAAAAACAACATCCTCTGTTGAGCATCGGGCAAACTATAGTCGGTTAAGTAGTTAGTCTCCATTCCATAAAATGTGATTATTTACAAATATTTGAACAGTGCTCTTGCTTGATGGTGCGTATTACAATACAATTATATTTTAGGTGCTAAAGAAACATTTAAACTTATTTAATGTATCATAAACTGTGGTAATATATAAATAAAATAACAAATATATCAAGGATTTTTTTCTCAGCTTTACACGAAATAGTTTTCGTACCCACATATCTACAGTCAATCAGCTAATCCGCATAACCACCGACATGCAGACCGCTTTGAACAAAGGTAAAAGGACTGCCGCCGTATTAATGGATTTGACTTCCGCATTTGATACCGTCTGGCATGATGATCTGATTTATAAACTCAATGCATTCAACTTCCCAACTACTATAATAAGATGGCTAAACAACTTCCTTTTGCAGGAATTTCACTCTAGTAGTTTCTGAATACTAAGGCTATTTGTTGCAATGTGTTAACCCTAAGTACAAATACATGATTATCAATAACACATCAGAGACGTATAATTCGTAATTGACTCAATTTACACCAAAATGTCACATAGACGTTTGTTAGCACATACGTCTCGTGTAACGTATGACTGAATTTCACAAAATGAGCAATGTCCTAATCCACTATTATTGATTTGATTTTTGTTAAGATGTAACTCTGCAGTTCAAACAACTCCAAAAGTAACATTCTATTCTTCTCCCTTTACAAAGATTACAAAATGTTTGAAATATTTTCGTTGGTGAAGGAAGGATGGTTAACATATACTTAGCGCGTCGTATCTTGAAGAGCCTGTGTGTACATAATAATTTCAAAGCCTACTTTAAATTGTGGGTTTCATGCTTTGGACACCATCTCTGTCTTAGGGAAGGCAGCAACAATCCACTCTGTATCACGTTGCGCGGTGATCTACTAGGCATATGCCCGTCTCCGGGTAAACACCGCTCATAATCCTGATTAGATTTAAACTACTTTTTGTAATGAATACTCGCTCTAACATAATGTTACGTATTGATGCACGCAATATGTTTAATTCTAAGTTGAATTCTCAGTGTATTCGCAGCGTTTTATTTCATCACTTTCATATATCCTTCCGACTAAAATGTAATATAACATACCTATCGAGCCAAGTTCTTTACTTAATTGTTGTCGTCACACTTTGATCATTCCATGTAAGCTAACCAGTTTCAAGATTCTAGTAACAGGTATTTTCTCATTCTCAAGCTGAGATTTGGTTAACTCCGCTGATTTTCAAGCACATCCAGGACATAAGAATATGCTCATAAACAATAATAATAATAATTATAATTTTCAATTCCAATTTATTGATTGCATAAGGACAATACAGCAATATAATCAGGGTATGTCACCCAGAATTACATGGTCTTTACATCAAGTACAAACATAGAAAGATGCAAATACAAATAAATCGTACAATTACAAGTAAAATAATGCAATTAAAAAGTATCATACAAGAGCAATAGAAACAAACACACTAAATCAAGCAAGCATGCACAAACTCATGCGTGAACTTAAATGTGAGTTAACGATTGTAGTCATACATATAAACAAACATAATAGAAATAAGAAATAACATTCACAGTAATAAAACATACATGAGTTATTATTTAATAGAAAGGAACTATCCAATGTCAATGTGTCACCCAAGTAGCTGGCCATTAGATGTACGCATACGAACAGAACATCATTATAAGAGGTACAGATAATATGTAAAGAGTATAAGATGAGTACAGGTTAACGTGCTTCTTTAAATTCATTATTTCATCGTATACATACTTGAACTTTTGCTGCAATATATGGATATATTGATAGTAATAATTTGCCAGCTTAGTACAACGAGAGATCGGAGGTGTTTCAACTTTGGATGGATACATAAAAAGAGTTTCTCATATTGCATTCCGGGATTTTGGGTTTTATATCATCATGGATTGTTACGCTACCATGCAATACCATATGAAATAGCTTGATTTCATTGATTAATTGACAATCGGACAAGGTGGGAAGGCTCATATATATTCTAATATTCTCCAAGGATAAGTTAACAAATTGCATTTTAAAATTTTGCCTAAGCCCAGATAATAATAAAAATAGGTGATTAATTACTGTTATGATGACTATGTAAGTATAAAATAACATATTTTAGATAATCAAGCAAAAATATTCTTAGGCTTGCTTGTAGAAAACTAATATTCCGGAGCTTGGATAAAATCTACAGGCCATAGATAAAATATCCATAAAGATACATGTAGCGAATTCTCATTCGTTTCTTTTCTTCCATGCCACCTAGTGCTAATCCTTCCGAACTAGGAACGCAGTTTTGTTAGTAACCATGGGTAATGTTTAGGTCTTTCATCTACTGTGTTGCTGGTCGATAAATGGAAGTACAAGATACCGCATTTCCATTCCATATCCTTTTATCGTTTTATAAAATCAATTGCAGAAACAGTTGTTGCATACTAGCTTTAATATACGCCTAGTTTGAATGAACTGACACAAGGTAGTGAAAAAGAGAACCTTCTCAGTGCAGTACTAGGTTGACGTTTCATGCAAGCGCTAGCACGTTTTATGAGTAGAAACCTGAATCAATTTTCATAGATGTTAATTAAAATTATCTTTTCAAGGTTCAAACATTATTTTCATATGTTCGGTACTTTTAAGAATTGAAAATACTAAATGCGACTACCTTAAGGTGAGGACCTGCGAATTACTACTTTACATGAATGTGTATATTACGATTAATTTATTCCTACTTTTTAAACTTTGTAAATAATATAACTGTTACGTGATATTAGTGAACTTTGCGTTAGGTTAAATTTGTCAAGCACAATCATTAGATTAGACTACGAAGGGACTAAAATATAATTACATTATATACAGCGACATACTTTCATACAAAGTGCTTATAATGGATTAGATCTGTTTTAATCAGCTTATTTTGTGTTAGATAATATATCACCATATAACTAATATTTGTTTGGATTATGTTCATTAGGTTCTTCAAGTGATATCACAAGTCATGGAACATGCATCCAAAATCCAACTATTCATATTCAAAATAAAGTAAGTGTCCCTGATATGGCCATGCTAAGGTTTGAGAATGTTTCTATTCACCATTTTGAAAGAAATCCAAGAAAGTTTTGTTCACCGGTTGAATGGGTTAATGGACTTTCATAGAAACAATTTCAAGCAACACGAAAATAGTTTTACTGGTCCAAGAAAGCGAAACTCCTAACGTATAACTATTGTCCATATCAGGTACATGATATGCCCACCATTGTTCCATGTTACGTAAATTGTTATTTTTTTCAGTTTCATAATGCAGTTCTACTAAAGCTGGAATATAGATTCCTGCTGGATGATTCAGCACCTGGCAGAGAGTCACCTGTATCCATACACAGAGTAAGAACATGATGAGGATCTTCTGGATCAGACGACGATGACGGATCAATGACAATGGCCTGGGTGGCCATATCAGGAGCAAGTTAACTTTCAGGAATATAGTTTGATTATGAGCAGCTCGTAAAAGATACACCACCAATGAAAACACCAATCTAAAGAGCATTAAAAACTTAATACAGTACAATCGCTTCCATGAAAAAAGTCTTTAAGATACACCGATAAATCTAAGGAGACTTACCAGAGAAAAACAATAAAATGTTACAAGAAAAACAAAAAAAGAAGCAACTGACGCCATATTGTTCAACCTGGCTGGACAGGAAAGGATTACGTGACACACTAGCAGGCCCCCTCCCTGGATTCTGATGCCATATAACGGGTGGCCATATCAGGAACATGGCCATAATACGTACACTTACCTTACGTACGAAACCAGCTGTTAGTGTCAATAATTGTGCATACAAATATTCTACAAAGTAGTTCATGCACTATCTGAAAATCCCATAAACAACATGAGTATTCCATGTATTTCCTTTTGTGCTAAAATAAATAGTTAGTCTTGAATATTTCAAAATCAGAAGTCTTACTCCAAAGTTATCCACATAAATGAATATTTACATCAGTACAATTCCAAGTTAACTTCACATCGTTCATTTTAAAGAACAGCGACAACAATCACGGTTATTATAATGTAGATGTTGCACTAAAGTTGCTACTTTGAAACTTCATCAATATGACAATAACGAACTGCTATCAATGTGTTTCTCTCCGCTAGGTTTTCCATTTGAGAGCTGGGTCTGCGTATTGCACATATTTTGGTTTTGGCAGATGATTTAAGCCCTTCGTGAAACCAACCCACACCACTAATCTTGGTATGGGCAATTGAAACGTTGCTATGAAGTGGAGCTCCCACCGAGAATCGAGCCCAGGATCCCTCACGCCGAAGGTGAGCGCGGTAGCTACATATATTGATAAAATATAGGTTCAGAAAAATAGTTATAATAATTCAAAAATTTTGTCTTTCGTCTTGTTACTGTTGATGTTTTTAAAGCTTGTTTTATGGGAATGTCTTGGCGTATTTGCGCTTACGTAAATGAAAATAACAAACCAGGAAAAGTAGGTTCAGAATCCTTAGTAACCCCTGATGAAATTAATGGAGTACAAAACTTAAAAACATAATAACGAATGAAAATAGAATAGAGTGGATATAAAACTATTACGGAAGGGATTACAAAAGAGCTCAATTTTAAAAAAATACAAACTTCCCTTCACCAGAAAGTTCTTCAATTTCTACACTCTCCACCCCAGTTAGGGTTGCTACGAGTTCCAAAGTTCGATTTCCGGCCCAAACTTTGTTCTCTACAACACACTTCTGTTTACTTTAAAAACAATATAAATTTGTACTTGTATTTTTTTGTACTTATTAAGAAGTGTATTCCTTTTTTATTCCTTTTGCATGTTCACAAACAAAAAACATAGGCATAAAAATGATGCGTTTAGCCGTCTGTCCCACCCCGATAGGACAGATTGCGCAGTTGGGCTTAAATTAAGAAGAACGATTTCTCAAATCTCAACTTCTTCTTAACGGCATTTAATCACCTGATTTACTCCCTTCCAAATGTAGAGCGTTTGTCTGGTTAAGCTGAACAAGTTTCATCGACACCATTTTGTACATTTGTTACACTTTGTCGAGTCTTCTATAGACGTTGAATTTTCTTGCAATTCTAGGCATTCCGCACATTCATTTTCAGTGTCAACAATGGAATTGTCGCAGTCATAAAAATAAGCAAAGTTATAGATTGCGATGTGATAAAGATAAAATCTTCTGCATGCCATCCGCTTGGAACCCTGAATTTCTTTATTCATAACTTTTGATCTTCAATCCAGTATTTCGGATGATATAACATCTTCAGTATAACATCTTCAGGATGATATAACATCAATCCAGTATAATATAACATCTTTGCATTGGTTTGGTATTATTGAAATAGGAATATGTTGAAAATTAGCTCAATGAATCATTCTGAGACATTGCTTTGTGATGATTTTGTCATATAGTACGACTGATGTTTTTGGTTGTAGTATTGGATGACTGGTAATCGGGTTCAGTAATATCACTAGATGTTCTGGATTGTGGCGTTGAAATAAATTTTATTATTTCTTACTCTATAACTGTAGCTGGATAAATTACGGCTTATCGAGATTCTAGAACGGATTGCTGAACTTGTTAATAGTGAACAACAAACAAGTGCGCCATCTTACTTCCCTGCTTTTAAATGAACTTTTTCAGAGGTCTGGCTGGATGATAGCACTACCTTAAAAGTTGGCAACAGCTACAGAACTGCAGATATCAAGCTTATCGAATATTGCTTAAGGTGTTGGTACTTACATGAGATCTATTATCTGTACAAGATAATGATGATAAAAATATTTAACCTAATTCATATATCCTTAAAAGTTCATAGTTGTTCCTTAAAGGCCTTTAAGAAACTTTGGCTCGGACAGATGTATGATGATTCGTGGAATGAAGAAATTGGGAGGAAACGAGAGAACCCCTAGAAAACCCACGCACATGATGTCTGTCTACCACTAAAAGTGATGTTTCGTTTTGGTGGTGGTCGCATACGATGTCCGCATTCAGTGAATGCGTGCGAGAGAAGCATTTAGTGAAGTGGTTTCGTTTATACATTTGGGGCGCGCACGACACCTTACTGTATTCTATGTGATTATATGATTTACTTTCTATGCATTATAAGTTGAAGATCTTTCTGCAAACAATATTTCTTACAGTAACTGAATTTTATACATAATTACAAAAAAACTATAATAATAATAATAACAATAATATAAGCGCAATGATACTCAACTTTAATTCAATGTAAAACAATAATGTTACTTCGAACTTTCTGCAATACTCTGCTGCCATCAATTGAATACCAAACTTACTACAGCTCCATTGCATCTTTGCATGCATTTTCTTTCTTTAGGGTTCTACAAACTATGTTATAGCATTTTCGTACAATGTTTAACGTTAGCTTTCAATCCTCATTTCTGCTGAAGTTCACATTTAAAACAAAATAGTTCAAAATTCAAAGAAAACACGAATATAAACTGCACAATTCTCTGCAACGCATGGGATTCCTGCAGCTTGACTGGCCCCCGAGGAATCGTTGCAGCAGTTCACCTGTTGGACCGACGAACGCAAGCGTCAGAAGTTGAGCCACCGCGGCCCATGTTTAAAGCAGTGATATACTTTTACTGTCGGTACCAACAGGAAATAACTCCACTACTTTTTATTCTGTTATATCTTCTCTTACAGTGTGAAGGACTGGCAACTTCTTCAGTAATTGCGTGATGCGCAATCTGTACACCCTGCCACCCGTGTGCCCCGCACCCTATTTGTAACTAGTCTGATTGCATGAGGTATGAATAATATCCCCAGGATAGGCATAAATGTTGCTAAGAGCGGTTTCTCAGAAAGAAAGACTCGTTTTGAGACCAGGAAGTTGTTCGAATTTGGGATCCGTATAGTGTGAGTGTGAAAATAGACCAGTAATCGAGCATGAATTAGCAGCCCGGCGTATATTTTAAGGAGCAATTATTTTAAAGTTGAAACTTTTAGATATGTGACTCAGTAACCGCAATATCTGTATAGTGATCTCATCAGACGCCAATTCTAACTGAGGATTTTCGAGGAAATATCCGTAGTTACTAAAGGCAAATCCTGGGATGATACCTAGAAAGTAGGACCTGGCCCACTACTCGTATTTTCCAACATATTTCCCCATGAGATACCGATCTGAGTTTGCGATGCCTAATGACCCTAACTACCCATAGAAAAGCGGATAATTGTAAATTTTAGTTTAGGTATGTTTAATTTACAAGCTTCAGTTTAGAATAGTCTCGTTATAGTTATGTTATTAAGCAGATGTAGCGTTCAGATTCTGGAACAGTAGTAACGCAAGCACTGACGGTAATTACCAACACATGTTCAGTATGGAGGTAGAAGCAGTGGTATACACAGGCACATAGACACACCTAGAGTGTTTATATAGGAAATTTTTAATGCTGGCACAAAAGTTTAATTATAATCCTTGTCCAAACCAGCCACAATGAGCGCTATGGGGAAGCGTGACACCCCTACCATGAGTAGATTATTCATAATAAGACATGCTAGAATTACCGTTAGTATATTTTCCATATATTTAAGGAGTGTTGAACCAGAACATTTTAGGTGAAATTAAATATTTAACAATAAAATTAATTTGAATACTCAATTTTCGAATTAACATGTCTTATTATGAGGGACTGGTAGCCCTTTAATATCAATGGTTGAGAGAATATCTGTTAACCCTTGAATATGTGGTAGCCCTTGAATGTATGTTAACCTCAGAATGTTTAAATAATAATTTGGATAAAGAGCCAAAATCTCGTACAAATTTTGATTAATAATGCAGGCATGACTTAAACTTTACAGCTTGCTTTCTTTGAAGAGCCATTGGAATGGATAATTACCATGATTATACGACCATGCTTGTAATGGGTTTTGTGTCGAAACATAATAAATATCGCAATTAAAGAAATTATGTGAATTATGACACCACTGTTACAAAGAGCGTATCCAGATTCAATTTTCTTTAATTTACAAATTATTTTATGTTACTTGCTCAAGGTTCTAGCTGTCCATAGTTATTTGTTCGAGACAGACGAGTCCTAAAATGTTGTCAAGCTTTGCAGTAGAAAGTTATTAATACGTTAGTGTGGCAAAACGGGTTTCGCCAAAATAATATGTCTTTTCCTTTATTGATTGAATTTATTCATTTTTTTCTATAAAACTGAGTATGTTTCAGTTTTAAAGAAAAGCTTCCAATTTCCTTCATCAAAAGAACGTGTGATGATTTCGCTTGACACCGGCAATTAATGTTCTTTATTGTGATAATGTACAATGTGATCGTTTCTTCTTTACAACAACGATGTTTCTAGTATTTAGCTTGTTTTCAGCCACGTGCCAAAGTAGATATACATTTTTTTAATCTGTATGTATCGATGAAATAGTATTGGAAGATGACTGAAAATTGACTCGGTAGTTGAAACAAGGAAGTAAACGCCAGAAATGAAAAAGTCATGTTTTCATTGAATAGATACAAAACGCCGGTTCAAGGTAAGAAATTCTTTATACGTACAATACACAATTCCTTTCTTGCCTCTGGCACTGCGAACCTATTAATTCAGATACTTTTGGCACTAAAAACCAACTTCCGCAGTTTTGGTGTTTACTTCTTTACTCCAACTACCGATTCAATTAAAATACAATATAATATACTTGATGAGAAGGAGGACTCATGTAAAGGCATACAAGCAGCATCAACAAGTTAACTGCTGCTAACAAAGATATGTTGTATATGCTGAGTGTTTCCTACTGTATCACAAACTTTGAGAGGTGAATCGTGACATTGAAAGAGAAAACTTCCTATAGACATATGCAAGAAATTCATACTATTTGAAATAGGAGCTCTCGAAATCATGACATAATGGAGTTCATAGTGGTTTATTTCGAATACCAAGACCCATAACGTAAGTTGCCTAGGGAATCGTTACAAACATCAAACGTCTTCTATCCAAAATACATCATGAAGAAATGTGGAAGCAGTGCACACGGGAATTCCTGTCGAAAATTTGTGATTTTTTAATATTTCATCAGGAATAGAATATCCAAGGATGCACCGTTGAGACGATATGTCCATAGGCAAGACACATTTGTTACTCGAAACTTATTTCATGCAGAAGCAGGATGACTGGGAAAATCTTGCACTGTGAGTGGATTCATACCTTAGCAGTAAACGAGAGTTATATTACATTCAGAGAACATATTCAATGCACTGCAATTAGTTTTTAAAAAGCCATCGTTCAAATCATTCCTGCCGAATTCTAGAATACTGCGAGACGTGGTATATTATCAGTGCCAGATTCTATTTGACGGTAATATCTCATATCCTGGACGATGCCTGATTACGGCGCACCATTGCTCGAATGTGGAAAAAGATAATGCAGCATGAACAGTAATAACAAATAGAAAGATGCTATAAATTGAAAAGAAGACACTAAGGTAATGCTACCCAGGCAACATACATACATTCGATTTATGATAAATCGACCTCCATATATAGCAGAATATCCACATGAATGACATTAGATATCTCTGCATACTTAAAATGACCAGCGTATAGGTCTGATATGTAGGTCTAGTGAACATCAATGGGACAGCAAACGTATAAATAACATTTAATAAACGACACGTGACTACCTTGTGGCCGTCCGCAGGAAGTCCATGCCCACATATAGTGGTAATCCATGCAAACTGTTATGAAGAACAAATGTCCATCAATATGCTCGCAATGGGGGCATTAATTGGACACAAATCTTTTGAGAGGTATTACTTTACTTTCTCGCTAATTCTAACACAGAACACGAAAATAGGATTGTTTAGGCTTTGATTCACATTAAGGCATCTTTTTGCTTCTTCGTGTATATATTGTGAACATGCTTTTAAGTCTATCACAATTATATCTACGCTATGGTGGCCTCCAAGGGAATATTATTATTTTGTGGTTCTATTTGTGTCACTAGATAACATTTCCTCTTTCTGAAGTCAAGACATCCATGTAGGCTTCTCTTAGAGACTAGGGTAACTCAGTGCATATCGATTAAGGGATATGAAAGTGTCATCACTACACACGTTGTTAAAAAACATTTTAATTTTGAGTACGCTCAACATTCGGCGTGAGATCACATGTTCCGCTAGCCTCACTTAAACGTTTCATTTCTGCGCCAACGTCACCTTTAATATTTCAGTGACTTCGAATCGTTTGGTAAATTCTTGTTTAAACTTTTGAGCATATTCCTGAGGAAATGTTCACAAAATGTATTTATTTTGATATACGTATTGTCATATACTTTTCTTTTCAGTTAGACAAGTAAGCTCGATTTCAGGAAATTTAATGAATGTCCGCGATGTTCTTCATATTGACATAACTTTTCTTGGCTACTATGGACTTATACAATGACCTTTACATGGATATTCATGTTCTGGACCGCGATAGATGTTTTGAGTGTCCAGACAAATATATTTTGGACATGATTGTATGTACATACACTAGGCGTTTAGCATGCACATTTTATGGGTATCTAACTGTGTATTTTCAGTGGGTGGATACTAAATGATTTCATTAGTTCAACCCAGAATTATTTCTTATAGGTTTATTAATTATTATATACCATGATCAGTATGCACCATAAAATAAACTTTAGCGCAGTGATCTAATGTTGTAATAGCTTCGCAAGCATGAGTAACTCAAAATGCAACTTTGACAGTTCATCAAAGAGACTGACAACTATTGGGTTAAGGCAACTTATATGAAGTATGTCTGTAAGGAAGAAAAAATTGAAATATTATGAATATACGTAAAAACATATTACCTCTTAGCGAATTCACATAGGTGCTATGTAAAACTGTGCTGAAATATTCTGCATTGTAGTACAAATTTAAGCTTCAGCAAAATGGATGTGTTACATCATATACTT
>JAGDQP010016781.1:0-39892 GCA_022664845.1 Lepisma saccharinum
TGGTAACTGGTTCTGCTTGTGTTCACACCATGAATACCGCTCATACTATCCGAGTATCCAGTTGTCCTTAAAAGTCTGTTTCGCAATGACCATACCGTAGATAAGTCCCAGGGCAGACTTTCAAGACAGCAGGGATTGACTTAGGGGAGGATTCCTTCAAACATGGACAGTTTTACGTCGCGTGCACCAGAGTAAGCTCTTCCAACGATTTGGTAATTCTAGCACCACAAGGTACAACTACAAATATGGTTTATAAAGAAGTCCTTCAGTCGATTACTATGAAAAATATAAACATTAATATTCGAACATCTTTGTCTCTTAAACTGTATGTACATACCTTTAGTCTCGAAATGAACATAATTTTGTAGAAAAATACAGTAAAAAGTAAGGATTAAGAATAATAAAGATAAGAACAAAAAGAACAAGATCAAGAAGAACCTTACCAATTACTGATAACTACACGAGCAAAGCCGCGGCCAATTGCTAGTAGATTATAAATACATAAGAGTAGTACTTTAGTAAATCGTGAATTAGTTACTTCAAATCACATACAGCTTGGCAAATAAGGTAGGATCAATCACGTCAGGTTATTGTCCATCCGAGGTGTCCACGGCTTTCCTCAGTTTCACAGGGTAAATGTGCAAATGGTACCTGAAACAAATGGCTACCTTTCTTATCACTTTTGCCAGAATATATGCTCACCAAGGGTCGGTCTTGGAAAGAATTAAGAAAAGCTTCGTAGGAACTCACCGTAACAAATTCAAGAATGTTTCAATACGCCGTACAAAAAAAAAAAAGTTTGGATTATGAAAATAGGACACATGAAAAGCTACCAACCTGAGACAACGATGCTAAAAGGCCATAAATAAATTGAAATCAAAACCAGTTAAAGTTTAACCTTGCCACACAAAAAGCGTTTATATGATACATAAAGTTAACTTATACGTTTCGTTATAAAATACCTTCTTACCCGAAATGCTAACTTGAAGCTACAGAATCGAAATAATAAATAAATAAAACCACTCGATGGTGATTCTACTGTTACAGAACCCACAAACATTTTGAAGCTTACGCGCAAACACTAGTGAAAGTCTCCCATCTGTACACTTATTATAATAAAAACAAGGAACATTAATTCTTTGTTCGCCATTTTCGACAAAGCAAATTAAGTGGTCTGCCTCCAAAAAAGAACCAATGACCCAGAAACACATAACCTTCGTAGTTTCATCAAAATTGCGTCATTCTTCTCTTAAGCTTACGTATAATGGTGTACTGGGTTGGGTTATAAACGGGAATTTTAGAACAAGTCACCAGTTTAACAGCCACAGTATTGACTACGTAGGATAATTCATAGCACGTTTTTATTGTAACTATCGGTCGACTACCTGTCGCAAGAATTCCTAATATGGACCACCTCCACGTCTACAACACAATAAAGTGATCACTACTTGTCACCATACTATACCTACTCAACGCATGAATAATCAGAAGTAAAAACAAATTTCTGTGATTGAGCAAATGTCTATCTGTCCATTTACCATTTACTTTAATTCTCAACAGTTGGTTTACGAGCTAAGCAACAAGATTGTGTTGAAATTCCATATTGGGTCTCAAAGACAGAAAGCGAAGCGAACACTCGTTCATTTTGTCAATGGATGAATGAATGAACAAATTCTGAATGGCTATAGTAAATGGTAAGCTTTACAGCACCTTATGCTACTAACAGTCTTTCCCCCGTACATTTGACTATGTCCGTGAAATACTGGTCATGACCTTGGTTCAAGATACAATACTGACAATCACCTGGTGTGATTGAAGAAAACTAAAGAATACTTAAATGATGAACCTGTACGCATATCATGGATCCACAGGCACTGCCCGCAGTCATAAGACCAAAACAACTGGGTGAACGGCTAAAGTATAAAAATGCTGTAAACATATTGTCAGTATATGTGTGTGGTAACGATCGCTAACTTGTAATCGTCGGGTCCAGTTTGGAGTCCACTTTCAACTCTAGGCTCTGGGTTACGGGCGTCATCTTCACTCAGTGGAAGACAATGGAAAACCATCATCAGTTCCCTTTGCCCGGGGATCTTTGTTATAGATCTGTCTCCGGGCATAACGCACATCATCAACATCGTAATCCATTCCACACTAAATGCCCTTCCACAGCCTTTTATTTTATTGGCCTTAATCTATATTTCACTAAAGATGCTTTATATCTTTCAGTGTTTTCCTCGTATTGTGACGAGCATAAGTAAAGGAGTTGCCACTGAGTCAATCAATTACGTTGCCTTAGACAGTATTTAAGTTCTGAAAAATTTTGAGTTAATTTTGATCAAAATCTCTCTGTTCAGCAAGTTACAACCAGCAATCATTAACAAGGTTGAAAATTAGATGAGTTAAAAAAAAAAATCGCTTTCGGTAGGCCTACAGGCTGAGGTAGATCTCGAAGTTTTTTTTTTATTTTCAAAAATTCAAATCTCGCCTTATATGAGAGCTGTCGAGAAACTATTTATTGATTTGTAGATTATTCATCAAGAGCTGTTCAACGATACCTCACAAGACTATATATATATATATACTCGCTTTGTTTCGCTGGGAGTCGGGGTTCGCCCCCCAACTACAGTGCTTTTGAGAAGATGCGCCTCCTTTATCTTAACCAAAATCTCCCTGCAGCACTACACCACCATGGTATCCATCTATCTGCACCCTCCCACGGGGGGCTGCGCCCCCAAAAGGAAGGTTTGCCCCATTTATTGTAACTTACTCTCGGTCATACACCTTTAAAGAAAATTTCGTTTCTCTACCTCCAATGATTTGGAAATTGGGTTTTTGGGGCGGCCATTTTGGATCCAATTTGACGACTTTTTGAATTTTTTCTTATATTGTTGTGACTTACTTGTGATGGTACAACTTCAAGTAAAATTTTATTTATCCAGCTCTAACGGTGTACAAATTTCGATTTTGGATCCAACATGGCGACTTTTCCCAAATGTTGTGATATTTCCCTAAACTATTCGTCATAATGCACCTTTCTGCCAAATTTCGTATATCTAGCTCAAACGGTGTGGAAAATGGATTATTAGGTCCGCCATTTTGGATCCAAGATGGCATCTTTGGATACATCATGTAATATTTTAGTAACATACAAATTATAATGTATAGTGTTCCCAAATTTGATATTTCTAGCTGCAGTCGTTTAGGCTGTGTATTCTATACAACAATGGGTTCGGCGGCCATTTTGAATCCAAGATGGCGACTTTTTCAACATTTCGTAATATTTTCTTGAACTACTAGTGAAATACATCTTTATGTCAAATTTCGTATCTCTAGCTCAAACGATATGGAAAATAGGTTTCTTACTTCCGCCATTGTGGATCCAAGATGACGTCTTTGAACTCATTAGGTAACATTTTCATAATCAAAAGGTGATATGTACCTTTATGCCAAATTTGATTTCAATAGCCCCAGCGGTTTAGGCTGTGTATTCTATACAACAATGGGTTCGGCGGCCATTTTGGATCCAAGATGGCGACCGATTTTGCTCATTAACGAACTTAACCGAGCTATTAAGCCTAGAAACAACATCTAAAAATTTGGTTCAAATATCTCCAAAATTATGGCTTCTAGCGTGTTTATATATATATACACTTTCATATCGTACCGATCTCAATAGGTATATTTTTCTTCGAAATCTACCTAAAAAACAATCAATGATTTAAATAAAAAAATATATACATATCTTTTTTTTTTTTAAGTAGAAATAAAGTGCACTATTCTTAATAATTTTGTGGTTTGAATCATACGTAAGCTTTAAAATCCACCTTTCAGTCCTTATGTGATAACAGCCTCTTATGATGCACACGTAAACCAAAGTGATGAGCCTAGAATTTTAAGAACCTATTTGACTGGTTCATTTCATACTACATGCGAAATTTTAGAAGAGAACGTAGGAACCAAATTCACATTATACGTTTAAAATTAGTATTACAAATATGTTTATTTTTGTAATACGATGAAAACGAACACACAGAGAAAAAAAATCGAGTTTATTACGCAAGACGTATTTGCATCAAAATATTTAATTTCTTTACAACTTGCTCAAAAATAATTTATTCTTAATGGAAGTATAAGGTTTACCTGCTGAAGGATGAATACGCAAAACCGTATATCCACTATTGATTTCAATGTATTAAATAAAATAGCTCTGAAAATTTGGATGATGATGATGGGAGAATTGGTGGAATGAAGGAAGTGGGAGGAAACGAAAGAACTCCGAGGAAACGCACGCACACCGCTTTCATTCACCATGAAGTACACAAGGCACGAGCTGGGATCGAATCGGGGAACCCACGGACTGGAGGTGAGCGCTCTATCACTGAGCAACAGCGGCTCCCAAATAGCTCTCATACTTTATGGAATTTATAGTCATAAGATGTTCCCAAATTGATAGTACAATTTTGAAAGCTGAAAAGTCTTAACTGAAAAGAACTCAAATATATCACAGAAAACTTAAATCGTGGAACATTTCGTTTGGGAGATATAGGTGGAAAAAAGAAACAACTGCGATTATAAAATTTGCGGTTACTTAGGAAGGCAGGCAGGCGCAATTTTAGAAAGAAAGCAGATACGTCGATACATTGTAAATCGTTTCTTTTTCGAAGTTAATTACGGTGTATACACCTCTGAAACAACTTCTTAATTCATCGTGTACGGACGAAACTAACGTAGAAGTTTCCTACATGTTGACTTTTTCTGTAAAATATACCATAAGTAAGGCCATATCTTCTTTCCTTTTCAAGACTATTACAATTTGTTGTAAATGCCTATTTTTCATGGTTATCTTCCGTAGCGAACACCACATATTTGTAAATTTTACTTTAGTGTTTAGTGCCCTTACTTATGAAAACGAAAAACTAACATAGTAGCTGTATCAGTACCGCAAGTTATTTAAATAAAAAAATCAACATTTTTTGCTCGTTGGAAATGCGAAATTCGTATTTACTAAACTTCTAAAATGTTGACCCAAAACAGCATTAATTCTCAGAATCTCAATATACCCCAATTTCTTATGCAACCCAGACGGCATTTATGTTGTTTGGGTTGCCTATGAGGAAGGAGGAGGGCAACAGTACTAGGGTGTTACATAAGTTCGCGACCTCATGACGCACAAAAGTTAAAATGTTTACTGAAAAAACTGAGACATAATCTTCACGGTACAATCCATTACGTTCTATATCTATAGCATTTAGTAACATTTGAGCCAGATTTTCGATTCCGGCGCGTTACCACTCAGCGGGCTTCGGGGCGAAGAAGTGACGGACTCCTGTTTCGATCTTGTTAAGGTTGCAAAAGGGTTCTGGCGCGGAGAAAGTGCAACGTCGACCACAATAAGTGGTACAATAGTTACTGGGTGCAAGGTGTGGTGAACAAGCTGGATGGGGGAGAAGTTCGATTCCCTCCAGTTTTCTGATTTTTTGGCGGGTCACAGCTGCAGTGTGGGTCCGAATGCTGTCCTGGAGGAAGCCCCTTCTCCGGCTGACTAAAGCCGGACACTTTCGGAACAGAGCTTCATAGATTCGATTGAGTTGGTGGAAGTCGATGTTGATGGCGCGACAATATGGAATTCATTCAAAGTGAATCACACCAAATTTCCACCATACGAACATCATCATCTTGTGCTCGAAGCTTCCATGTTTGAGCAAGGTTTCAGAGAGTCTCCGAAGTTCAACCAATAGTTTTGGCAGACTGAATTGTGGGAAAAAGGTCATTTTTTTTCACAAGTTACAATTCGCTTCATGTCTTGGTCAACAAACCTCTGATTGAGCAGTTGGCGTCACACGTCAATCTGAATTTGAGCTTGTGCCTGGGTCAGCTCCTGGAGTACCACTAGACAGCTCCTGTTGACCATACCGAGCTCGACGAGTTTTCGATGCATGGTGGCATTTAAAGTACCCAGCTCACCTGACAATCTGCACGTGCTTGGTTGTATACTCACTGCGATGGTTTGGCGCACGTCCTCTCTGTATCAACAGTCACGAATCTTCCTGAACGTGGTTAATCTTGAACGCTGGTGTTTCCTAGATTGAAGTGCTTGAAGCACTTTCTGAAGACAGTTAATCCGACAGTACCTGGGCCTTCTATAGCACAAATTTTAACAACTGTGGCTTTTCGCTCTAGCCTCTTTTTTTTAAACGGGAAGTAATAAGTGCGCTCAGAGCAATTTTTCATCCATGTTCAGAAGAAAAACTGTTAGAAGAATAAATACTCTTCACAAATGAATAACAAACTTGAAATCTACAACAAGAACTGCTATATGAAAGTATATTTGCACAGTGGGAAATGATTACAGGAGCAGAAAAAATCGACAGTAAGGACGCCAATAGGAGGTAGCGAACTTATCTAACACCCTGGTAAGATATTAACGCAGCAACAATCTTATCCTGTGAGTTGATAACCAAAGAAACAAAGAAGGAAGGAAATTATTTCCGCATTAGTAGTATTTAATAATGTTTATTTTTGTCGCCTCTTATCTATAATTTAACTAGTACGTAGTATTAATTTCAATAAGATGACAAAAAGTAGCCTAAATGTGGTAATTACGCAGCAGAAGTAATGTACAATTAAAAAGTGTTTCAAAAGAATTTCAAGTCTTTAGAAGAAATACTTATTCTCGCATTACATCATAGTTAGAATGTATTCGATGTCCACTCATTGTAAAACAAGGTTATAATTTAATATATAGAATACTGGTGTAATTGATAATTACAACAAGAAAAGGAAGTTAAATGTGAAACATTTGTAGTAAAATGTAGGTGTCGAACAATGCAGAGGCGCTGTCATTTCACAGTCAGCTAAAATAATAGTGTTTATATTAACGTCACACTAATAAACACCACTATATTATACAGTCTGCGTATCTTACGTAAAAACTGCGACGATATTTTGCAATCAGTTGATTCAAGTATCACATCTATGGATATGGTTAAATTATTTATATCCATGTCTTTCTAAATTTCTAGTTGATGCTAACACAATGCCAAATATTTCTTTGAATTTTAATATTCTGGGATTCTTCTCACCATCCCGGAGAGAATTAAGTACAGGTAATTTCCTTTTAACAATAAACGAAATACTAGTACCTCGTAATTACATAACAAAGGGTAAGGACCACAAAACACATACGAACTGAAACACAATTAAATTAAAAGCTACTGAGTGAAAAAATAAAGAAATGCGTTAACAATAGGAGCACGTTCATTATAATGCCATGTAAAATAATGAATTAAGGAGAGTACATTTAATGTACCAACATCAAATACTGTAAATTTTAACTGCGAAGAGGCACATGAAAATAAACTTTCTGATATCTTATTGGTCCAGTCACTTGAACTCTACTATGGTATCATTCGACGCGCGAGATCTGTCAAGAAATCTGTGCAGAAATATAATTTCGATTTCGTGGCTCTTTCGACAATTGTGATCGAATAAAAAAATTGAAACACCATTTATACTATTAAATTTCGACCATATTGAAGAAGAGGGTGAGACTGGAGAACTTCTACGCGCTGATAGTTAAAACTCTGGTTCATGCACGAACAGATGAAAGAAACACAACAGATAGCCTATATTTGGAGAAATTAAAAGTTACAGTTTACACGTATCCAGTCCAGGTTGATACATATGTGTAAATTGTAACCGTTAAGTTCTCAAAATATATTGCCGTCAGCATCACAGATGAGAATGTTCCTGGAAGAATAGGCGTTAATTATGATAAATCCATCGTTTAACCCAACAAGGTCATCAGCTTACAACTAAAGCCATTTTTAAAAGCAGGAAGAACTTGAAAGCAAACAAACTTCAAACGAAATCATTACATAACACTTTTTTTCTCTAGCATTTTAATAGTAGAACTACAGGTTTGTTGTTACGTCTTACCTAACACTGAAAGTGCTATTTTTGCCGTCCGCGAGCACACGGTAGACTATGAAACAGACCTATTTGTTTGTTTTTGAACAATGATTTTGCACTAACTTAGCAAAACACTCCAGGAAAAAATAAAACTCTAGCACCGCCAAGGAATATTAATTTTGATTTGATGTCTTCCTGTAATTTCTTTTAAACGCTACCTTGTAGATGGGTGTTTACTTTCTGGAGATTAAGAAGGAATCTACTCAATACGTTTTTGAAGGTGGAAAGGCCTCGTGCGTATATACATCAACAAAAGACCAAGTTCAGTTTTCTTTTATCTCCAACGACTTTTCTATTTGTTGTACAGAAAGTGTAAGCTTTATACGACTAAAATTATAGACTGTAAAATAAAATGACTTTTACATACAGCGACTCCGGCCTTGATGCAAGATATCATATGGGCTTACGCCTGGAAGAAACCAAAACAAACCTTAATAAGAATGACCGGTAACAATATTCGAATAAGCGCCATTTCCTCAGTGCTGAATCAGTCTGCACTTACTCCTGTTCACGTTAATGATTTGCAACGTGACCTACAGGGCTTAGGTACAGTCAGCGGCAAAAGTTTGCATTCATTCGTAAAATTTATTCTCCGGACAGGAATAGATCGACAGATTTGGGTATGGTTTTCCCGAACTCAAATCTGTCTATCCGTTTCAAGGTTATTCGAAAAAGAAATTTTACGACTGGGAACAAACGTTTGCTGCTGACTGTACATTCTCACAGAAAATGGCCGATGGGTACAGTTTTTAAGTTCGATAAGTTACCCAATATGTCAATACTGAGCCTAGATTGGAACTAGATTTAAACAAAACGTTCCATATGTTGTTTGCTCAGTAATGACAGATTGGACAAATTACAGAATTTAAAAAAAATAAAAATAAAAAAAAATCCACCTACCACTTTCTATAAATCTGAGAGTAAAACGTAAAGCTATCATCTGTGCGATGCGCACCACGGTGCATGGGGATGTGAAGGCAATCCCATATTTCCAGGCAGTTGCGGCGGTAAGCAATTGGGGCCCCACCCGCGGAAAAAAATAAGGGACCTTTTGATAAAATGTTTAAAATTACACAATCTCTCGCAGGGCCCTTATCGCCGCTATTGTTTCCAGGTATCCCAGGCTCCACTCCACATATTCTCGACCTACGGCACGAACTGAGGTGGGATGATCAGTTCCACGCTCGACCATCTTTACCTCCCAAGAGACCAGGAATATCAAGGTCACTCTGGTACTCAATTTGGTAGGAGGTTGAGTGCACCTCAGAGCGCCCACATGGGAACACTGCTTCTTAATCTCTTGTCTTGATACGCAACTGGTATTCTCAATAGAATAATCATTCTATATTCACATCGTGAGAAGTAATTGGAATTAGAATTATTTTCGAGTCTCACCACGACCATAACACGACAAATGTTTAAACCGGGAAGTTACTTTGTTTCTTTTAATTGGAAGACAAATAGAGGACACATTTGCAGTTTCGAGTAAACAATACAGTCCTTATCTACCAAACTAAACTACAGATTGTACTGAATAAATCGAGGTAGCTCTATAGAATCTCTAATTAGGTCTCGTTCATTTCGCTTTCAATACTGTTAACCTCCATTTATGAACACTCCTTCTGAAACTGTTAACCTTAAAAAAGAAATTACACACAATAGAATTGCGAAACAGTTTTGACCGCAAGACCTTACTAGTAAAAGCTACTCGGAATGTCAGCATGAAATTGTTTCTTTGTTGTTCGTCCCGCTGACGAAATGTAACAAAGATATGTTTAATCTACACTCAAAAAAGTTACTAACCTTATAACCCCATTGATGTCCTTATTATATAATACAGGACCACTAATTCTAAAGGGCGGTGGTTGATCAAAATACCAATGTTTATCTTCTTCCATGCACTCGAACGCACACAAAAACTTGCCAAGATGCTGCCCTCTAGATGAGTCATCCGGAGGAGATCCCCTTTTTACTAACTCCAGCATTTTAATCACAAAATTCGCACATGTAAACACTACACATTCACCTTAAAACACAAAGATCTTCGTTTTTATGATTTTGTAAATCATCATTGTTCTACAACGTTTTGTTACCATTGTAGGAAACTACCGCCTTGCCACACAAACTGGCTAAGTGTCACTTTCCACACAGTTCTGTGAATGGGAAACCAGTCAGCAAACCAAGAGCATTCTGACATTATTTCTACAATGAAGGCTGCGACTTTGCCGTTACCTTCAATGAAAGTCATGTGACTCAGCTCTTGTCCAGTCTCCTCAACGATGAACGGAGGCGGAGGAGGAGATGGGTTAAAATTGAACCACGGAATGTATGCAAATCACGTTCGCAAAAAAAGGATACAGTTGATATTATAATCACTGACATGCCATGAGGGTTAAGGTCTTAAGTTTCTCTTCCTAGGAAGAACAAGAAATAATAGTCCACGAAATTACTTCCCTGAAGACTGACATTACTTGGCGTTTCTATGCCCTTTGGAGCACTGACATTTTCACTAACACATCATATGCAAACTACGAAATTCTAGAATTTGGATCTATTAAGCACTGGGCACTCTCCCAACAGAGCATTATGCCAACAAAAACAAAAACGCAACCTTTTTCTTGAAAGCTAATTCAGTCCTTTTGTTGTTGTTTGTTATTCGCACATGGCGGTTTCACTTATAATGTAACAGTTGATTAAACCCCTAACACATAAACACTCCACTACCAACATCATCAATTCACAATGATACTCAATCAGACTGCACATGAAAGAAACCGTGCTCGATCAACTTAACTTCCCGGTGAACTTTGAAAGCGAAGGTTCCTCCGCCAGAAGCTGCACAGTTCATCTTTACCACGCTCTCCTTCGAGTGGATATGTGTGAGTGGAGTGGAAGAACGCGATGGCCTCCACCAGGCCAACTCTTGAAGTTTTTTTTCTTCAAGTCAAGGGTGTAGGCGCACCCATAATACAACATTGAAAGTGGTCCGTAATCTCGCTTAGGGCAACCCATCCCAACATTCCAGGTTCGTCAGTTAAGTCATAACAAAATACAGCTTTTCTATCCGTTGTTTTAAAACACAGAATTAAAAAAAAAAAAAAAAGATGAAAGGGGTGGAAGAAAGAAAAGACGATTCCACCACAATCAGGAACCAAATGGTGTGAAAACCAAAAAGAAATAAAGCATGGAAAAGAGGTTGTATACAATGGAACAAAGCAAGATCTATCACCATTGATTTCCTCATTTCTGAATTAGTTCTACCGAGACATCACACAATCTGACAGTTGATCTGGAATATAAGCAAAATAACAGGGAACGTAAGGCGTCTCTTCAAACGATGCGCCTTCTTTATCAAGGAAAGAAAATAACTTTGACAGAGGTGTGCGAGTTCTCAGTAATAATCTGCTTCTTCCGCATTCATTTTAACCTCTGATCAGAACAGAAATAACCAGTACTTCTGCATTTAACAAACAAAAATCATCTAGAAAAAAAAATAATCAAAAGATGTCTCCGCCTATATCTGTGTGTTCCCCGCTAAACAATGCTTACCTACTCTTGGATCCATCTGTGTCCTGCGCCAAACTTATCATGTCCATTCATTTGATGAAAACAAAACCGTCTGGTCACAAAAAATTAAGACACAGGTGGACTATTTTAACGATGCGGATACGTGTACCTTATGCATCACACACAACACTTGTGCGGTTTGAGTTGCATAAACTAAAGGATATGAGCGTTTCTAATGCGGATAATTCGAAGCTATCGAAAAGTTGACCGATGAGAAGGGGGATCGTTTCACTTACTACGCGCATACAACTAGTTATAAACAAAATGTAAAAATAATAATAATAATAATCGGATTGCAAAGAGGTCTTTTAAACTTGTTCACTTGGTGAAATGTACAAACATCTACAACTTTCTCTTCAGTTTGAGCTATGACGTCCCTTAGGGAGAAAAATCTCCGAGGAAACGTACCATTCGACTGGTGGAACATGTTTGAGCAGAATTCTGAATTTGCATCGCCTCTCTTCTGCCGACCCGTAGTCAGTGACTTTTGCCACTAGACAACGGACAGTGGGTTCCTCTGTATTCACGTGATAAGCGAACATATCTTCCAAGTTGTTAACCCAGAAAACCTCTTATAACCGATACAAAACCTTCCCAATCACTCTTTGGTTAAAATAACAGAACGTGAGTATTAACCATTAAGAATTCTGCTGAAACTACTGTTTTAAAACTCGGTGAATAGTTAAGCTAGCGGATGCTTCCAAAACTCATTATCACTTTTCTACATGATGTGGTCAATGTTACAGCAGAAAGGAAGTATTATTAAGCGCACACGCATAACTGTGCTTCTTTAGCAGAAGGTTGCAACTAATGACGTGATAATTATTATGTTTTGGAATATTTCTCCGCAAGCATTAAAAACAAAGCTTAGACCCTTATCAAGTGCAGTCAACTAGTAAACTAATATTTACCTTTCTGGTTACACTTATACGACCGAGGAAGTAAATCGTGTGCTACTAATTTCTTCGTACCACTACAACAGAAAATATAGACCTAGTTTTGATCGAAAAAAATCTCAAATTCTTCAATTCTCCAAAGCCAATCATATTCTTTGTTTTGAGATGCAGTTGAAAAAATGTACTTAGTTTGAATTTCAAGTGGTGTTGATTACCTAATTTGGTGTATAATGCACATTATACAATTCACAGCCATATTCAATCCACTACTGGATGAGGTTTCTCCCGGAGGGAGGAGTTGGTCTACTGCTCCTACGCTGACCTGAGGTCTTAGGAGAGGAGAGCCGAAGCTTTCAACTGTGATTGCCACTGTATTTTATTCACAGCAGCTCCCGAGTTGCATCACGATGCTGGGTGGACCCCGTTCCAGACCCTCTCGCATTGGAAAAAATCCCTTGGCAGAGCCGGGAGTCAGGGACGGTAACCACTAGACCAGCGGGGCAGTCATTATGCACATATTAATAGATATATGTGTAATTCAGTTCCAAACGACTTCCAATTTTCATAATTTCAAAGATATGCATAGAATATTACGTTGTCAGCAAACTGAAGTACGAATAAACTTAGTCAGTAAAGAAGAAAAATGCTAAAAAGTGCAAAGCTGAGGATATTTTTCAAGGATAATACATACGTCTTGAATGTCAATTTTTTTTCCCCCACCATGCCATCGTAAGCATTTGCAATCATCCAAAATATGAGTAAGCATATTCGTTCGAGAAGCCATTCCTAAGAATGTTTATAGTTTATACCCATTATCTCGATGTACAACTTGTCTCCACACCAGTGTTCGATATGCGTAATTTCTAAGGAGGGGGAAGAATTTCTAACACTTGCATGTTTTACACCCTTCATAACCTGGTTGGGGAAATATTTTAGAAAACACAGCCAGAGAAGATTTTTTACCAACTAGGAAATTATATAATTGCCGATTGAGACGAACAAAAGAGAAGCTTTCAGCAATATTATCGCACTGAATGTATTTCTGAACTGCTCCTTTAATGTGTTTGGATCTAAACAAATTTCTCTATAATGTCAATCCACTTAGAAGCTAAGAAAATAAACAAACAATAGTCGGGCTTCATAATTCTAGGTCGAATGAGGAATAATAGTACAGACTACATACTATTACTACCAGTTAACAGACTGAAAGAAATATAGATCTCCATGCACTTTTCGTTATCACGATAAGCGAAAGAAAAAATATGATTAATCTCAAATATCAATACAATGGTGAGCACTTGCCTCAAATGTTAAATTTAATATACATTAATACTGACGGAACGATTACAAATTTGCAACAGAAAGCAAGTTTTCGAGGATAATTTTAACAAGCAGTGATGCTATTGCATTATTATATAAAATACAGTCTTCCCCCCACCTTCATTGTTGCTTATAAGCACCGTAATACATCTTGCTTACAGTACGCTCCAAGTGCACAGGAAACTTGGTATACAATTTCACGTAACAATCTAGCCTATATGGTGACAGAAAATTGTTAGATGTATGAGAAAGAAAGAGATAGCACGATAAATGAGTCTGGAATTAGGGAAGCCAAGATAGACGTTGTTCAGCGATCCCTCACTTGTCTCACGAAGATGAATCTAGTGCCTGACGTTCCTTTTTTTCGCTACCAAGCTTATCACGAAGAGAGGCAAATAATTTCTCCGACCTGCGTCTGGAAATTAGTTCGATCTGGCACTTCCACCTAGTTCGGAAACCCAGCTGCAGATAGGCTTGTGGCTCGGCGGGTGACAGGCAGATAAGCCCATTACTTGGAGAAAATTGCCAGAAACACTTTCCTCTTCTGATCTTGTCTCCTGCTCCATCTCTTGCTCCTCTAACAAGCACTTGAATAGGTGGAAAGATAAACAACAATTTTTAAGCTGGTTTTATTTACAGAATAGCGCGTTACATGTTAAAATGTTTTATCACATAATGAACGAAAACTTCTAAATAACAAGAAGAAGAATAGAGATGTTACAGTACAAGGAACCAGGACATCTTGGGGCATTATTTAAATAGTCTATGTATGGAAATTAAACTGAATATAGCCTACTGTCAAAGAGTAATTTAAATGTGAATTTTTCGAATTTATTTATGGCCTACTGGCATCATTGGCTCAGGCAGGGATGGGCTAGGTAGAGAATGGGGAAAGTATCAGACAAGGGCTAAATTAAGGTGTCACCTCGACATTCGTCTGGCGAAACCTAGGGGAACCCCTAGAAAACCTTAGTCAGGGTGATCGGTCGCGGGGCTGAGGTCATGTTGGCGTTGTTCGAAGTTGAAATGTTAGCACACCGCCTGTAGTATGAGCACTAGGCCATAGAACATCCAGCCATTTTTCTACACGTAAATACAATTTCTGCCGTTATTCTCACCGTGAAAAATGTTAGTCGGCAACACAGTCTCAATCACAAGACTGGAGTTCATAGCAGCCTGCTTTCGCTACACAGTAGAGCTCATGCTTGTCGATGTATGACATCATTTGTATTATTTTAGACGCTCTATATGCGGAAGAAAACCATACACAGAAACCCGGAAGAAAAATAGTACGTAAAACAAAACGAAATTAGCAAGAACAAGATGACTGGACAATGCTAAACTTGTATAAAGAACCTGCTGCTACCGACAATACACTAGTAGATACTGATTAATTAACCCATAGATACTGATTAATTTAGTATCTATGGGTTAAGGCAGTTTTCGTTTAAGGTCGCCGGTGAAAAAAAAAAGGCCTAAGTGATTTTTAACAACTTATCAGGAGCTAATTCAAAGTCAGTCCTTTCCACTGTCAATGACCTTTAAAGACATATACTTTCTAATTCAAGACGTACTCTGGAATCACATACGCCAGTTCGTGACATGAAAGTATCGTTTTTCAACCGCTCACTGTTAATATAATCTCAAAATCGCATTTTTGTCACCTACACGTCAACAGTACTGGTTTTTACCGTCGGCATATCTGAACGACTATGTTTCCTGGCGATCACATTTTCAGAAGAAAAGGATGGAAAAAGTAGTGCTCAGAACTTCAGTCTATGTATCATTCTGGAATTAACCTGACAAAACTGAGAAAACCCGTGGGAACCCTCAGTAACAATGGCCGGCAACAGTACTCGAATCTGCTTGTCTATCCACTTCAGCACCATTCCAAAGTCCGGGACGGTATGCACATAATAACTATCAGTACTTAATGGTTACCCCACAAATACAATAAAACTGAATACAAGGGTGATCGCAAAACATTTCAAAACTCTGGTTAGGGTTCTAGTGTTATTGGGGTCCCCTGAACGTAGTAGTTCGGAGCCCACTTTATGAATAACCTGCAGGTCCCAAACTTGAACGAGCACCACTCGTTTCGAACATTAATAAAAATACAACAGATTCTTCAAAAGAATGTACTATTTACAATCAGAAACAACTGTATTTTGCATCTACAGTAGGCTGCCAGAATAGTAAACTCTTCTTACGGCACCGACACAAACACGCTACAAGACATGCTATTCAAACAAGACCATATAATAATTCACAGTACCTGTATGGATTGAAGTAACTATTTGCTGTCCACCTTTGTATTGGAAAGAAACAAAAAAACAAAAGTTCTTCGCACCGTTCAGGAGGCATTTCATAATCATCTTCGGAAGAATTCGCGTCCGAGAACGGAACTTCCAAAAGAGTGTATCCATGTTTTCTGTTCATAAGAGTTAAACGCATGCCACTGTCGCGAGAAGTTATAAGCTGATACTTCAAAGCCATTATCTTCTTCAACTGCTTTATCACTTACTTGTTCAAATTATACACGTCACCAGGGTACACGCCTATGTTCACAGATGAAACACAAATTTATCTATCTGTAAGCATTGATTAAAATATGTATATACATAATACAATTCGCGCCTGTACTACAGTAAAGAATTATTAATGAAACTGATAAGATTATCTGTTAGCAGTCACGAACGCTTATTCAATTGGGGGTCAGATTCCTCTTATCACGCACAACACCGGCTTACAAAGTAGAAGATAGGAAGCGTGCAATCTGAATTTTGTTATTTTTCCAGGAAGAGAGACTACTATAACTAACTACTGGAAAGGTGTAATAGGATGCAGTCAGTCGTGCAACTAAACATTTCGTTTGGTTATTCTGGGTTCCCAACCTCCATGAACACAAATGTCAGAACAATGTCGTGATAATCAATCTAAGGTGAGAGACAACGTCATGTTTACAGTTTATCTTCCCGTGTTTCTTCAGTGAATGACCTGACTTCTTTCAAGCTTCCTGAACTGCTAAAGCACAATAAGTTGTTTATTAGTAATTGTACAAAACACAAACACATTTACAGTACAACCCCGTTAAAGCGCCCCCCCCCCCCTTTAACTCGGATGTCCGGATAACACGGACGGAAATTACAACTTATTAAAAAAATATATATTTCACTTCCCTTCTCTCTCTCTAATGTATTTCTATCGTTTTAGGAAGAAAAAATATATACATTTTCTTTTTCTTTTTGCTGTGTAGCCATAAATGTACTACTGTATACTGTAAGTACAGAATTTTTTTTTTCATTAAAAGGCGATTCTATATACTATTAGTTATGTTTTTCTTCACTTTACCGATTTTTCGCCACAATCTCCGGATAACCCGGATTTTCGTTATCCCGGACCGGCGTCCCAAACTCCCAATTGATCGGACTTAACGAGGTTCTACTGTAGAACAACTAGTTGGTGGCTTTTTTCTCCTCCAAATTGCAATTCCCAATTTTAAGCAATTGAATAACTGCGTCATGCCCATCAATTTATGAATTTACGTATCTTCCGAACGGATCGACATGTTGGAAGAATCAGTTCTTATCTGAATTCAAGATTAAGTTTGAATTTTGTTTATAGCCTTTAGGCATCTAAGGCTCAGACTGGGATAGAAGAAGGGAAAGGATTAGGGACGATGTCATCCCGGCAGTTTCCTGGTGTGAGTGAGGAAAACCCTGGTTAACCTCAGTCAGGATGGTCGGCCTCTAGGATAGAACCCACGGCCTCCAAGGCTTGGTATTTGCATTTGCTTGGTAGAACTCGAGGGAATCTAATCTAAGCAAAAGAAAACCCTTGGTACGAATTATGCAAGTTCCAGTTCAAAACCTGTAATTCACACTCTCTAGAACATACAGTTAGCGCAAAAAGTATTGATACACTTAAAAAATTTGACAAAAATTACAGCTTGGGTGGTAATTAAATATATTAAACAAAACAAAAAACTGTTCATCTTTCGACTTGATTCTAAAAAATTTAACAACAACAACAATGTCATATTTTGGAAAAATAAAATCATAAAAATTGAATTTTAAAGACAAACAAACAAAATATACGAGAACAAAAAGTATTGATACAGTCCAAATTATCACTATTTGTGTCCTATGTTATGTGGTTTAATTGGGGGTTTAATACTTTGTAGGGTATTCTTTGCATTTTTGGATGACCTGAAGTCGATGAGGTATTGACTGCACCAACTTGGAAGTCAACGATGTCAGAATATTGCTCCATTCTTCTATTAACGCACTTTTCCAGTCTTGTTTGTTTGAAATCTGTGCTGCACGCACTCTTCTTTCTAGATATGCCAAAAAATTGTTCAATTGGGTTGATGTCTGGAGACTGTGGAAGAGTTTCCATGTATTTTGCTGTGTTGTAAAAAATTCATAATCGCGTATTATGAGCTCTATGTTTTGGATTATCATCATGAGTAAATACAAAATTAGCTGTAAACCCCATTTTTTTCTGTTGACGTATGGAAATTAGACTTTGGTATGTTAATATACGCCTTATGGTTCATTACTTAATCAATGAAATGCAGATTCCCCACCTCAGAAGCACTGATACAACCCCAAACTAACACAGAACCACCATTATGCTTTACAGTGAATTAGAGATTTTGCCTTTCCAGCTCGGTATTATTTTGCTTCCACACCTTTTCCCTCACATCTGGATCAAAAATGTCCATTTTCATTTCGTCCGTAAAAAGAAAGTGATTCTACAATGCTGGGCTCGCGTTTTTATCCTGGTTAGCAAACTGTAGTCTTTTCTTCTTACGCGTTTCGCTTACAAAATATTTTCTACGGGCTGTTCTTCTGTGTAACTCGTTACCCTACAGATAATTTCGCACAGCGCTAGCACAGATATCAATATTTCCCTCTTGTCTAAGCGCAATTGCTAATTTTGGTGCACTCATTTTAGGATTACCCTTTACTTTTCTAATCAATGTTCTTTCCGTGTATTTGTTTAGTTTCCTGGGACGCCCATATCTGTGGCCATTCTTCAATGATTTTCTTTCATCAAACCTACATATTATGTTGAATTGTTGGCTTTGGTCTTCCAACTAGTTTAGATGTCTGAATTAATGATTTACACTGAATATGTAAGCCAATAATTGCCTTTCATTCTGCTTCTGTGGTCTCTTTGCCTTTTCTCCCCATTTTACGGGTTTTCCACACTACTATTTTAGCTACCGTACAGCACGTCGTGAACATACAAACGCAAGGCAACCCAGACTGAAAACTAAATAGGACGAGCAACCCCCTCCCCTCCAGTTCCACCCAAAGTTGACGAAATATATTAGTGTATCAATAATACTTTTTGCTCGTTCATTTTCTGTATTTTTAAAAATTTTATCTGACAGCAGCCTTTCGTACAATATTTTGCCTTTGATCTTCTGAAGAATATTGTCTAACAAGTGTGAGAATAAATTACTTTCTTAACTTTCATAACAAAGTTCCATGTACTAGGGATTATGCAGATTTTTAATAATTTTGTTAGGTGTATCAATACTTTTTGCTCTAACTGTATAGGGCAAACTTAAGGGCTTTTCCTTGCTCCCGCCCCCACTTTTTAATATTTTTAAAAATATTTCCAAATCTAATAGCAGTATCAGAAATTTTTGAACTGTAGTTACCTAATAGACCCCTACTTATAAACCACTACATAATACGATTTCAAAATATTAGCAATTGTTGAATAACGCGACATTAAAGTTTATGACGTCATAATTCAATTAAAGACTCATTACTGATCAACGGAAAGTTTCTGATACTACTATTAGCATAGACCTCATGCTATTAGATTTTTAAATATTTAAAAAGTGGGGAGCGGGCGCAAGAAGACCCCTTAAAGAAAATACAAATAACTGTATCGAGTAACCGATCATCCTGGCTGAGGTTCTTCCTCAGTCACACCAGACAAATGCCGGGACGGTACATTCAACTTAGCCCTGACCGACTCCATCCCCATCCTTTTCCCTATTTCGGCCTGACCCATAGATGTCTAACTAAAGGCCTTCATTCAAAGTCCTTCCGGCATTTGTCCCGTATTACTACAGGAAAAAACGTCTGAATAACGGGCTTAAGCAGCAGAAGTTGAACCTGTGCCACTTTCCTCGTACTGATGTGAAGAGTGCTATCTTCACAACTAAACAGATTTTAATATACTGAAAGCCATCTCTGTCTTCCAAGTATTTCTGGTTTGTTGTCCGATATTTAGACACCTCAAACTTTTCCCCCCATCAAGTGTACACAGAAGTCAGCTACCAGCAGTCCTAAGTAAACTGCAAACCCCAACAGACCTCATAATGCAAACAAGTGTCCAGTTACAGATCTCCCTCCCAGCACTAAAATGCATCTGGCCTGTGGTGCACTCGACACTACAGGAATATTCAATTACTACCAAAGCTTTTAGGACAGTCATATTAACGCCTCACTCACAGTTAACAGGAACAATAAAAGGAATGACACTGACGAAATACAGAAACTAACAAAACGTATAATATGATTAAGAATTACAATGTAAAGCGTTTTATTAATGATTCTCAGTAACGTATCGACAATAGTTGAAACTTGAAAAGGGAGTGACGTGGAAATTTAAAAAATACGTCAGCACATCACGTCTCATACAGAATCTCTTCCGGTTACAAAGTACTAGTGTGAATAAGCTTTTGTACAAAAACTGTTCTGAGATAACTACAAGCACAGTGTCCTTTAAACAAGGCAATTTCAAACTGCTTGTACGTTATAAGATGCGACGGACCCTCTTTACCAGTTTTAGATGAGAAAAATAACGTACAAATGAAGCATAACATTGCAATTCTAAACGACTACTACACTCGTACTTGGAAAAATATATAAAACGCATGACCCTTAGTTTTTAGGTTGTTTTTTTTTTTAACGAAATTTAACAACCGATAAAAAATGGTAACCATAGTTCAGACCAAATTTCTACCTGAAATGAACATTTAAAAAAAAAAAAATGGAATTATTTCATTTGAAATATATTGCTTCGTAAGTACCACTGCCGAAGTCGTATTTGAAAATTCCTATGCTGCTGCTCTTCGGGGCAATAAGTATTCTACGAGTTGCAACTCAAATACGTGCTTTACAACCACCGGACCGGAACGATCATATTAGACTTCTAAGTTTAATCAATCAAACAAAAATGTCCGCCAAGCGTTCTTTGACTTTCAGGATTTACGTGAGTGACTAAAATTTAAGAGAAGTTTATAGGAAAGATGCTCTACAAATGCAAAAGTAAAAACGAAACTCGTGTAATTAATGGACTGACAGTTTAAGAAGCTTGAATCCTGACAAGATCAGAATTTTACCAAGATTCTTGAACAACAAATTTCATCGATAATTTGTATAGATCTTGAAGAACAGGTGCATGGTTGACAATAAAAAAAATAAGTTACACGAACTAATTGTACTTTCCATCACAGTATAATAATTTTACGTTTCTTGTTTGCCCATAGCATTTATCGTCAAATTATGAAATTCAGCTACTGGTAGTGAGGGCCTACACAATAAAACCCGTATTTCTTTTCTGAATCTAATTGATACGTACGAAAGCAACTGGGCGTATAAAAACAAGGAATCTGACACACTACACCACTAACTATTGCTGTTTCTATAATCGGATGTCCCCTCTCCGATACTGAAAAAATCATCACTATTTCGCTGTTCTGCCTATAGTCTACTATTTTAAATTTGTCATTAATTTTGAGTAACTAGCGTCTTGCTATAAACACCCAGTTATAAGACTGTAGTTCTTGCTCACCTACTGGATAACATGTCTTCTGAACTGTACTGTATAACATGATCGTAATAACGAATGAGTGTCCGAATATTAACTGGACAGAGTTATGTAAAAACGGATCGACATCGAGAACAAACTGAAGGAAAATGCACCCAAAGTCCGAATTTTAAAAACAATTGAGACAGATACTTTATAGAAATAATTTTAGCATTTTGAATTATTCTAATGAAAAACGATATTAAACATGGTGCTTCAAAAATGCCTGTCATAAATCGAAGGGTGGATTCCTCACACCAAAACAAAAGTTTATCGTCAATTAATGACGCAAAATGTGCCGGCTTAGCCAATCCTAAATTAAAGTTTTGCCCAGTTTATATATCTGAATAAAGTTTATGACTGACGGAGTGTCGCAGAGACGGGTTTCCGAACGTAAGAACTTAATTGTGAATTAAATTTTATTTAAGGCCTTTAGGAATCTAAGGATCAGGCCGGGATAGGGGAGGGGAAAGGATTAGGGAAGGTGTCGGCCAGGGCCTATGTTGAAGGTGCCACTCCAGCACATTTACCCTGGTGTGACTGAGGAAAAACACTGAAAAACTCAGTCAGGATGGTCGGCCGCTGGGATCGAATTCACGACCTCCCCAATGCTACGCCAACGCTCTAACACTGAGCTACGGCAGCTTGGTACTTCACTGTGAAGGAATTGATTTTGGGCAATAGAGAAACACAGAAATTCCCTCTAAGATGCATTCTTCAATGATAAACTTTGCTAAATACGATAGATGCATTGGGAACAACTGAAGATTCACACAAATGGCTTGGATCTCTTGTGCAAAAGTTAATTTGTATCTATATCCTTATATCACCAAACCCTAAGATGTTTCTTAACTACTCGGCCTGAGCCTTAGATGCCTAAAGGGTATAAATAAATAAAAAGATCTTGACTACTCAAAATATTTATTTCCCACATATTCCTCTACAAGCCGACCGAGGTAGTCGTGCTGTCTGAGGCGTTAGACCAGCATCTCCAAGACCGAGGTAAAACTTTAAACTTTATTTTTTTTTTATATGGGCCAATCTAGTAACTTTGGACTTCGGCCTGTCACGATTCACCTTTAGCTGTTAAAATCCACACCAACGCCGGGACTCGAACCCGGCCGGCTCCAAGGCCGCAGGTTAGAATCGATCCTGGGGGCTAGATGTTTGTGGATTTTAATAACCATTGCATCTGTGAGGGTCCGAAATCAAAAGTTACTAAAACGGTCGCCACGAAGTAACGTTTATCTGACATGTTCAGTTAATTCAGGAGTGTATGTAACCCACCTAACAACGATGCTGTTGTGTGTTTACACTAATTATAGGGAAAGCTACAACTATGATAGCCGAACAGAAATTAAAGAGTGTATCGTCGCAGTAACCTCCCTATTAGGGTACAGAGTGCACTCTGTTAATGGACTGTTGAACTAGCTATAAATATCGCCCGGAAAGCTTTGAGAAACAATTGCCTTCGTGGTCTAGTGAAGAAAGAATGGGATCACTGTGCCAGTGGACCCTGGTTCGAACCCCGTTCCCCTAAACTTTTTTTTATTATTTTCAGGAACATTTTCTTCCATTCTGCTTGTGAAAAATACTCTGCTTCACTGATAGGTTAAAAAGTCAGGTTATATTAATCTATTCTTTATAAGGAATGGAAACATTGATCACTAAATTCACAGACATAGCTTAAAAAATCAGGTTAGATTGCTTTTTATCATACACGATGTAAATAATGGCGAGGGATTACTGTGACAATTACGTCGTCCAGAATTGTCTCATTTTTTTAATAAACAATTTTTCTAATTGTTAGTGCACAAATAGTAGAGCACAGATATAATCGATAAGGATATCCAAATGTTTGATCTTTTCGTCCAAACTACAAAATTTATAACTCGAGATTTCAAAAGAAATATTTCCAAATATCTCACTTGCAGTGTTACAAATTAGTCCTCAAAGATTTACTACTGTTACTATTTTGCAAGATAAGCCAAAGATTTACTGCGTACGTAGAGGAACTATTTACGGTCATAAAACCTTCGGTCAGCACAGTCACATTGTAAATTCGTATTCCTGGTGTGCTGTACTAATGACTACGATGACCCCTGTCAGTTTCAAGTTCCGACGATTAAACGTATAGTTATGTCTGCAAACCTGGGCTCTATTGTTCCTCGTGAGAGCGAACATTGACCGAATCTTGGTTCTCAGCCAAGAAAACCGTGAAGGAAATTAAAGCATCTGTTCCAAATCGTCCAACCAGTAAGCAGCTGACACAGTCCACGACAGAGAAAGAAAGAGATTCACAGAAACGCATACACTACAAATTCAACATTCTCCATGAATCACTCGAACAGACAGCCGGTCAGTGGCCTTATTATTGCGTCTGCTCTGGATACCTGTAAACACAAAGCGATAAAATAATCGTGATATTTAAATAAAAGGACGAAATCTTTTCTTTGTTTTAAAATGTAACTGAAATACGGAAAACATATTACACTTGCGTTGATTACCATGTGTTTTGCTTTTAAAAGACTGTGGTTAAGCTATACGGAACAACGAATTAAAGTTAAATTATGTAATTCAATTTAAATGTAAATCAATAATTAGATTATGTAAATAAAAAATCGATAGCGCCTATTTATATTTCATAAAATTTAAACAGCGGCCCTTAATACTATGGTTTAGAACAGGCGCCACTTCTTTCAATTTTTTTACCACTGTCTGCCAACGTACAAAAATATAACTTAATTTTATTATTTTCAAAAGTAATATTGTATTGCTCAGATACTGACTAAATCCTGTCCTATCACATGGCTTATACAACTGGGTGTTACGTGGTGTGGCAATAACTCCAAGAGAAGCTTTTTCGTTTTCGTGACCCTAATCCCCTACTTCTTTAAGTAGCTCCCCAACTGGTCATCATAATACAGTGTCAACGCCAGAACTCATGAGCTTTAGCTGGGAATCAAACCCGGGTCCAAAGTAGAATATCTCACTTTACCTCGAGAACGATGACAATTAGCTACTATCAGCCTGATAAAAAAGAAGACACTGCTCGGAAGATATCATAGTAACATCTAATCGAACTCTGACCCGATTATCCTAGTCTAATGGTGAAGATTGTTAACAAATTACGATTCTAGAAGCGACACCGACTGAAATTCTGTAAACGTCGACAAACCTGAGAGACTTTCCGTTTCTCTAATATAGGTGAATGACTGGATGGTACCTTGAATTACGGCCAGTGTCGCTACCTTGCCTTCTTTTCAGAAACACAGTAAAAGTCATGAACAAAGTCTTGGTGTAACCGAATATAAATCCACAAGCGAATTTAAATCAGATAACATTTCTATCCGGTTCAGTACATTCATTATAAGAAAGAAATAGCAACAGGATCTTTTGTACAACTTAAATGAATCATTTTGACCACTCCTTGTATAAATTATCACTTCCGATCACTTTTAAACAATTTTGTACACCTTTCCACACCAGTTAAAATGTATCGATATAAGCCGTTTTGGAAGCCATGCAGGATCGACTATAAAGCCCCGGTTGCCTATTACTTTAACCTCTGTAACACCAAACAGAGTAAATTTCGCTACTTCTCTTGCTGCATCATGAAATGTCATGCAAAAATTGGCGAGTTGAAGTTTCAGAACACAATGCGAACAAAATCGTGTACAAAAAATATCTAAAAAGTAACACCGATAAAATTAAGTGCGAACAAAACGTTTATAGCTCACTTTCAGATACACGTGGTAAACCCCACTCTCTCTGTACACATTGCTTACACTTGATGAACACAAGTATAAAATACAAATGTATTACTTTTTACAGTGTAGAAGTTTTCTTAAATTATTATCATCATTTGCTACTGCACCTATATGTTCTTGTTCTTGTTTACAACATAATTATGATAAGGCTCGGATTTGTGAACTAAAAACTTTACAAATACGAATAAATTTGTCCTAAATATTTCCAAAATACGACATACAAACTAAAAAAAAATATGATGCAGAAGTTGATAAAATATTTCAAAATATGCTCTTTTTTTCTGTTAAGCATTTAATAAAATCGTTAGCAGAATATAAAATTGCTCACGGAACGTTAAAAAAGGTAAACAATCTTGTTTATATACACCCTTATATTTTGTTTGATAACAAATTCCTGGTAAATCTAATTATCACCCGTCACATCACATTATTCTTCAGCAAAAAGCACACACAATTTCTTTGTATTAGTGGTACAAGCATTCTTATTTTATGCACAATATCTGGTGAAAATATTTTTTTTAAAAAATCTAAATATGATTCAATATTATGCTTTTATATCTAGTTTTTGCCAAAATATGACCCAAACCTAAAATATAGTCAAATATGCATTTAAGTTACTAGTAAAAGTAAAGACTTTAAGTTTCGAGTGTTTAAATGAAACTTAGATGAGGCTCTAGACTGTAAGAAAGTAAAGGAAGAAATTTACAACAAATAATTAGATAAATAAATAAATTAGTATGAAGACGAATGCACATGCAGACTATAATATAAGTACCTCTAACATTGTAGCATTCAGAACAGAATGGACGACTGAAGTAAATAATGAGGTCCTCTTTTACAGCTTAAGCGAAAAACAATAATAATAGTAATAGTCAAAACTCGTCCCGCCATTTACGAACGCCCAATAGAAACATTATGGGGCGTACCTAGACTTGGACTACTTATGTTATAGGACTAACTTACTATATTGTTATTCCTGTAAAAGCACAACTTTCACAAAAATGGCGCTTGTATCATTATTTACTTCAGGCATTCAATTATTTTGTTAAAAAAAAGGGGAGGTGCTAACACCATCGCAAAATTAAAAAAAAAAAAAAAAAAGATGCATGCCTTGTAGAACGAGTAATAAAACTCCGTGGTATTTTCCGATCAACATTTTTGTGGCGTTTCTCGCGAACAAAGTCGGAGAGCCGGGCACATTTCACTACTGGAAATAGACTGTTTACGGATATGACGTCACGAGAATATTGCAACCGCATCAAAGCACTAATCGATTCCCCACAAAGTCCACTTCAAAGCGACAAGTTTCAACGTTCAACCGATTCCACGTCTAAAACTTTCATCACTGGTTCAGTCGCTGCACACAACGAGATAAGATGGGTAAAATCTCTTGGCAACTTGTCTCGTGATCAAGCAAACATCCAACAGATGGAAAGCTACCAGACAGTACAACAGATGTCTCTACATGCCTACCTGTAGAGCAAGGATGTTCTAATAGACGGACAAAAAATATAAACCGCCTGTGAAATTCATACTCTTTCTTTATTACTCAAATGTTGGGTTACCATTTGCACTTATGGTAGTGCAGTTTCCATCCTCAACGGAATGCATTTATACAAATCCTGAACAGCCTCCACTGAAATATTGTTCCACTCTTAGAGCAGAACATCCGCCAATTGCTACAATTATACTGGAGACAGGAATCTTCGTTACTCCAAAACTGCACACAGTGTTTCTATAATATTCAAGTCTGGGGATTTAGCTGGCCAAGGAAGGCGTACTTCGTCGTCGTGCTTCTCAAACCACGTATGTACTGTTCCGGCTCTATGATTGGGCGCCTTTTCGTCCTGAAATATGGCTTTCTTGTTTGGAAACAAACTTTGAACGATTAGAGAGTTTATTTTTCATGTCACATCGGTATTTCAACAACACATTCAATACAGCAGTCCCAAGTAATATTTATTTTTGCACCACTCATTTCGAATTGTCCGGTATATATGACGGTGAAATAAGCGAGAAAAAAGTATACATCACACGTCGTTTCTGAATATTCTTGACGTGAACTTTCATTCGCCCGTATATTTATACTCATAAAACTGCTTATATCAGCTGAATTTGTTAACAAAAACTTGGTGCTCATTAATCTGATATGCACTTGCTGTAAGCTGTAGGCAAGAATTAGTTGTTTAAAAAGTAAGCAGCACTATGTGATCTGTGTTCATTCCATTGCCTTTTGAGTGAGAAATGTACGTTGTGTGTATGAAAAAATGAATACGCGTGCAGCATAATTGACAATCTTCTTTAATTTTAAGTCACGGGGACCAAAACAGTATATAAAAGCTTACCTTTGCGGTCCTATGACAGGACTCTTGTACGTACAACTAGAAGAACAAATATTTACAAACCCCTCAATGTTGCGGATTGAACTGATTTTGTTAGGAGTCTTTTCACTTTAGTCGTTATCTTTATTTCTCAAGTAATCCCTGGAAACTCCACTCTTGCCTTTTCTCCCCTTTCTCCACAACATCGCTCACTTTATCTCGCCGTACACACCAATGCACAAAGTACCATTAACTAGCTTATCCACGGTCTTCACAATAAATTCTTTACTCAGCGCCTCTCTCACAATGCAGCTGAAAGAGTACTTAGCGTTATCCATTATGACACTCACTTTGTTCTATTATTTCAAAGTAAGATGTTTTTGTTTCTCCAAAATGTTACTTCTTTCGTAGCAGACAGAGTCCACAAGCTACTGAAAATTTCTCCTCTTTCTTTTCATTTAACTGGAACTGAGAGAATTACGACGAAGATAGGACTGGAAGGAAGGAAGAAAAGAACAGGAACCTACGGTCTGAGGATGACTGGGAAACAAGATGGGATCTAAGCACCAGCCTGCCATTCGCCTGGTGGTATTTTGTAGAGGTGGTACAAAGACCGAGCATGAAAAACATATTATTTTGGCTCCTGGAATCGAACGCAGGACCTCCTGAATGCTACGCTGACATTCTATCCACTGAGCTACGACCGCTCGATAGTATTCTGGTCATGTTTTGATAGGAATAACGTTTCAGAAAATCTAGTACACAAACATATTTCTTCTCATGTCATCAAAGTCTGGAGAAGTCTTCGTAAAACATCTATATAATCTGATGACACAGTATCTTTAAGATATATATATATATATATATATATATACCACGCTACAGATCTCGACATTATTATACGGATGCCAACTTTTGCTGACAGCAAACAACTCAATAGAATTAATGCCGTACTTCTGTAATTCAAAAACTAATTCATGAGTACAAGACTATGAGCAGTTGTTATTGAATAGATTACAACAAAAACAAATAGGACCACAGGCAAGGCGTTGAAGAGTAAGACCCCTTCTTTGACTGTTTCAGTGATAAATTGTAGTTAAGTGGAGTTCTTCCACCGGGGAATATAATTTCGCTCCGCACCTAATAACAGAGTTCACAGCTGAACAGGAATGTAGTTTCTTCGAAGGAGGCGAAGAAAATAATAAGACCAGACTGTAAAATCGTTGGCGGATGATGTGTCGGTGGATATCTTCACACTTGAAAGTTCACAGGTGTGCAAGTCCATTTCTTCTAACTTTTTTTTCCCCCCCAAATCACAGCCTCCAGCATTAGCAAGCGATTATATACAGACACATGGTGAACAACCAGTTTATCTTTCATCTTCAAACTTCTCAATATTTTATACTCTTAGCAATTCGACTAAGGCAAAATAATACAGCGGTACGTGTATAACTCAATGGTTATAATATCCAAGGATTTTTCTCTGCGTGCTACATGCGAAAAAAAGGTACGAAAGAAGTCAAATCTGCAGAGCTCTTTCAAAAAAAAAGTTACAAAGGTGCTTTAGTCAAGACTCCTCCAAAAATGGGCCAAACAGAAGCAAAGACCCTTTGATTGATTGTAACCTTAAGCCCTACCGAACAACACACCTGCTTTCATTCCTCATGAACAGGATCGTAAATCCCTTCCCACTTAACTGCGCAAAAAGAAAAATCATGACAAGTTCATCCCACACTTTGGTGCTATTTGGAAAGTCAAAATTTCCTTTTCTCACGTCGATTGTGACAAAGAAAAGAAAGCGAACAAAGCACTAAATAATCACCATCTACAAAATACACAAACTGCTCGTCACATTATACGTATGTACACTCCAATCTTATCGGTATGAATTGACTTGTTTGGTTTTGTACTGTGGAGGAGGCGATAATATATTCAACAAAGGCTACATGGCATTAATGCACTATGAACAAAACAAAATTCAACCGAAAAGATGATATATCCACATGATATTCATCTCTCTAAATTTAAAACATGTAAAGATAGACGGAATACGCTTAATAAAATAATATATCTGGTGTAGTAAAAAGTAATCCATTATTTTGCCAATAGATGGCTTCAGTGATCTGTATCTCGCGTTGTATAAGTCCGATCGGGTTCAACGAGATGGCGTTCAAACGATGAGATTGCGTACTACAAACACTGTTCAGATAGTTGTGATGAGTTGACTCAGTGTTGTGTGAGCGCGCGTCAAAATGAACACTAGCAAAGAGAAAATACGGTATATTTTAGTTTTTCTTCGATAAAGGCGAAAACGCAAGCCAGGCGGCTGCAAATGTGAATAGTGTTTATGGTCCTGATACTGTAACAGCCAATCACGCGCACTTTTGGTTTCGTCGATTCCGTTCCGGTAATTTTGACGTCAAAGATGTACCACGCACTGGAAGGCCAAGTGTCGAAAATGTCGATAAAATCATGAACATTGTCGCGTCCGACCGTCATGTAAGCACTGTTTCGATTGCCCAAGAGCTAAACATTGCACAAAAAACCGTGTGGAACCATTTGCATAAGGTTGGATACACAAAGAAGCTTGATGTATGGGTGCCACACGAGTTAACGCAAAAAACACTCATGGACCGAATTTCCATCTGCGAATCGCTGCGAAAAGCGACCCATTTCTGAAGCGGCTGGTGACTGGTGATGAAAAGTGGATCACTTACGACAACGTCACGCGAAAACGGTCGTGGTCGAAGCGCGGTGCGCCGGCGCAAACGGTGCCCAAGCCAGGATTGACGGCCAGGAAGGTTTTGCTGTGTGTTTGGTGGGATTGGCAGGGAATTATCTACTATAAGCTGCTCCCCTACGGCCAAACCCTTAACTCGGAACTATACTGTCAACAATTGGACCGTCTGAAGGCAGCAATCGCCAAGAAGCGCCCAGCTTTGGCCAATAGGAGAGGCTACCAGGACAACGCCAGGCCACACACATCGACAGTGACTCGCCAGAAGCTCCGGGAGCTTGGTTGGCAGGTTCTTATGCATCCACCTTATAGTCCGGACCTGGCACCGAGTGATTACCATCTGTTCCTGTCCATGGCGAACACGTTTGCTGGTGAAAAATTCGCTTCAAGAGAGGCTTGTGAAAATCGACTGTCTCAATTTTTTGCCAATAGGGACAAGGGCTTCTATGAGAGAGGCATCATGATATTACATTCCAAATGGCAACACGTTATCGAACAAAACGGCGCATATGTGGCCTAAATCGGATCATTCTAACTATGGTAAGTCAAGCCTTCAATGTCATGCAAAAATAATGATTACTTTTTTACTACACCATATATATAAAAAGAAGACGCAATAGATTTCACTTCGTTTCACTAACGGAAGCAGAAACTTAGTAATTCCTTCCCGAATGTGACGAAACTCGAATTTTGAAAGAATATACAAGAGATGTTCAGAAAGTACATGACCGTATACCCACGTTTCATCACCAGTGATAGGAAATTTGGGTCTGCATTCACTCTTAACGTAACAACTCTCCCGAGAAAGTCCTCTTTTTGTTCTGGTGTTAGAACTCATGACCCGAGACAATAGGATAGCTAAGTTTATTTCACACGAGGCATACGGAACAAAACCATGCTGGAAGGGAGATAGAAATAGGAGATATTTTTGAATCCTATCTGTAATAATTTTCTCACAAATTAAACCGAAGGCAAAAAGAAGAAAAATTGGTCTATCGAGTATACGATTTGGCACTTGATTTTACACTTTTTTTTTTTTTTGTAGAGCGGAGTTTTGTGACTCGTGTGGATTACATTATTATTATTGTTGGTATTATTTCCATTTACGTTTGTTTCATTGATTTATAAAAGAGAAACTGAACATTTGTGTTTCATTATTGTTGCAAGTTGTAAGAGAACGGAAATGGCGATCCGACCGGTGTCTGATGATATACCGTAGGCTACAGAGTCGAAGTGAAGCATTACTGTACATTAAAACAACAATTTCGCCGGCGATATCCTCCCTCCAAAAGCAACATACTGCGATGGGTACACCACTTTAAAGAAGCAAGTGTTGTTCATGACTTGCCCAAAAGGGGACGAACAGGTGCGTCCCAACAGACTGATGACAATAAGCAAGCTGCATTTCAACGCAGCTCTCAAAGGTGTCTGTACGTCGAGCAATGGAAGTACCAAGAACAACCATGCATGAGTCCTGCACAAGCGACTCCTCTAACTTCAAGCGAATACTGGAAATTACTCAAGCCTTGCAGCAAGCCACTGCTTTACAATTTTGTTTTGTTCCATGTTGCAGGCAATTGATGCTAGGAATGAGTATCCAAATGGCCCCCGGAGGACAACATGACTGCTGTAGTTTACTGTGACATGCTTGAGCAGCACCCCAGGTGAAGGAGTTGCAGCAATTATTCATTTCCTAACATGTTGGCCCCCCCTTTCCACATTGAGTCCACAATCTTAGGATATATTCTGGATAAACATTTTTTTGGGAAATGGATGGTCCGTGGCAAACCAATCACCTGAGTCACTGCACCTCCCTCATATCACTCCGATGGATATCTTCCTGTGGGGGTTACATCAAGGATCGTGTATAGCAATCCCCTTTGCAAGATCCTCCTACCCTTCGCACAAGGATAATAGACGCGGTCCAAACTGCTTCTGTTGCTACGCTGGCTGGAGCGTGTATGGGCAAAGGTGGAGTATCGATTGACATCCTTAGGGTTGAGGTGTATTAAATGTTCGAAAAATACACTTTCATACGTGTAGTACAATTTGTAGAAGACGGTAATTCTCGATGTCACGTGGTTTCAGATTTGTATTTTTAATTGCATTCGGATTTTGGGACACCCTGTACATCTTTCACCCACACACACACAAAAAAAAATCAACTCCTTGTTTTCAGGTTTTGTGCAGTGATTTGTAATATATTTCGGTGCGGAAAGTACAAAAGGCATAACATGAGCCTGACGGTATTGCTTGCAGGTCTAGAGGGGGGCGGGGGCGATCTGCTTAGGCAACTCTTCTTTTATTAATTGGAAGATGCGTGTTGAATGAAATAGGGCTATATCAACATTGACGACGAAGAAATCTTCTGTCACATCGAAAGGGATTCAATTTATGCCATAATTATACACATTTGTAATGCGAATACCACATAATATTGAATTATACTAGACTAATCCAACTAGAAGTCACCCGAACGTGTTTGGAAATTAGCTGCTCGCTAAGGTCAGCAGCAGTAAACTTGCAGACAGGAAATATACAGACGACCACAGAAGAAAATGCCAAGTGCTCAAATGTCACACAATGTTGGCACATATTCGAAATAATAACGCTGTAAAGATATAAAATAGAGAATAAACGATAAAGATGCAAGAAACTCTTAAAATTACTCTACCTTTTTCAGCATGTTTTTTTTTGGCATTTTCTGGCAAAAATGAAATCATATTTTTATTGTTATTACGATTATTATTATCCCAGCGACCCTGACAAGACGAATAAAATGTATTTCCACTTAGGCTATTCCCCTATTATATGGAACGATATCAACCCGAATGTGTTCCCCCAAAAAGTTTTATTTTACGTTCCTCTATAAGTTCCCATTCTCAATTCGCGTGCAGTATCCACACTACGCTGTTAACGCACTAACAAAAATATACTAGTTGTACATAATCCTCTCACAACACAATAAATTGTATAAGGATGGTAGTGGTGGTACTGCTGAAGCCATATAAATGGATTATGTGTACTCCCACACTTTACTCGAGTCATCAGCAAAATATGAGAGGAGACTGTAAAACGAAAGGGTGTGTCTTATTCAACGAGATGTATGAACTTTTTTTTTTTATGTTACACTCACGAATAACCTCGCACAAATCTACGAAAAAACAAACGTGAAAATTATTTGCTTTGTTCATTTTCTACCTAATAAGCAAATATTACGTTCACAGAATTCAACACGAGAATCACCGCCTCCTCTCTACAATGTAACTTTAATTACACTTAAAAGGTTGTTGAATTATGTTGTTAAATACAATTTAAAGGGAGGAATACAACCGCAACACTCTCTGAGTCACTGTCTGCATGTAATGAGCACTTGCGGCAGAAGCAGTATTTCTGTAATTCTTGACTACATTCCATTAAATCAACTATTTATCATCATCACTCAACGTCAAAAGCGACTGAATACAACAACATTCTGTCCATCACTGCTACAAATTCCTTTAGAACTTCAAGCTACATATTTGTGTTATCACTTCGTATAATACACATTTGCTTGAGTCTTCCCTATTTCATCTTGTCTCAATTATTTCGGTAAACAATTTCAGCAGCATCATTACAAGACCAAGTATGTAAGACTAAAATACTGATTTTCCTAAATTTGTCTTTATCCAGCATACAAACGGTGTCGTTCCGTTTTGCCTAACGAGCTTACAGCTATTTACATCAAAATCCATATCTCATCTTGATTTAAGCAAAAGGGAATATCCCGTTTGGCCTAAAACGGAAGAAGTGAAATCTTGACTTGTTTGAGCGATTTTCCTTTGACGATTAAAGAGCGCACCAAGACATATACAACAACAAACACTGTACATGGACTGCCAGAAATGGACTTTCTTAAAAATGAACTAAATGCTTTCACAGAAAATCTCATCTTTGAGTACTTTCTTCTCATAAATTAACACAAAAGAGTTTAGCGCACTCAATTTTTGTGCGAATGGTCACGGGTCCACTGGAGTCCACTGAACAGAATGGTTCAAAGCCCACTTTAACAAAAGTGTAGGTCCTGTCCTTAGAAGCTCACCATCTTGTTTAGGATGTTAATAACAATTCAATCAATTAATTTATTATTACAAACGAGAAACAGTAATAATTTTGGTCATTCCGCCAATTCGTCCCATCATCATCCATACTGCCTGAGCCATAGTTACCTAAAGGCCTTAAAATAGATTCAAATTAAACAATTTCAAACTAATTCTCGCTTTTAGGAAGTTACTCGGCACACAGGTACGAACATAGGTTTCTCAACGATAAGTAATATTTTACCAATTTTAAGAAAGTATTTTCAACAACAATACTAACACTCCATTTGATATATTTTGGGTTGGATTGGAACAATTTCCAGTACAACAGAGAGAAGTAATATTCTAAATAACATCCTTTTTATTATGAATATTAAAGCCACAAAAGAAAATTCCAACACTGCCCAAGTTCAAACAATACGAAACATCGTGTACGTAACGTAGATACAAGTCTCGAAGATAGTCAAGGGAAAATCTTCAAATAACTCCAAATTTCCGTTCTTCCATTTTAGGCTAAACGGATTAGGTCCAACGGGATATCTATCCCCTTTTGCCTACATCACGATGAGATTGGAATTTTGATGTAAATAGCATAAAGGTCGTTAGGCGACACAGGATTAAGCAAAACGGAATGGAATCATACAAAGATATCCAAGGGCGTTGTCACATTTTATAGTAAGCTTTTCGAGATTGCAGTGTACACGGCACGATTTGGAATCCTCACAAGATGTTTGACTATAATTAGTGCTCTCAACGGGTCGGGTCGGTTTTAGGCTTAACCCGATCCGACCCGTGAATAATCAGGTTCGACCCACCCCAACCCGTGACTCGAGTTGGTCTGACCCGACCCGTTTGATAGCACTAACCATAATAGACGGTTACCAGACTGAACGCAATTACAAAAAGCCACGAAACACCAAATTTTAAGAAAATTACTATGCATTAGCCTCAATACATTCAGAAGAAATTTCAAATGATACCACGTATACTGCAGTGTATATACACTTATGCTAAAACATTATGGATATAGCTTTTTGCGATTCTTCCTTCCATTCAATTACTGGAAAGGTATTCACTAAAATTCCGAAAATTACCATTTAAATACTAAAAGGGGGAAATATCACAGTAACAAAGAGTAAAAACAAAATAATTAGTTTACATATTATTTTGTGAACTCCCGGAACCCTCACAAAACAATTGGTAGTTTTCTAAATTAACTTCAATGGTCCTCTGTAACGTAGATTAGCCCTCAAAGCAGATACAGAGAAACTGATTTTAGATTTGGATTTACCTACCTATATTTAATCGGCTGTTTAAAATCTACTGATTCTCAAAGCAGCAGGTCCTTTACATTTGGTTAGCTTTCTCCATTTTTACGTTCTTTTCTTTAGTTCACAATGGTTCGTGGTGTCCTCAAATCTTGCAACGTTAATTTAACTCATTCCCGACGTCATACAATGATGAATTTTGCACAGCGTAAGTGGGTGACAATACAATATTCCATTGTTATTTTGATATATTTTTATATTTAATATGGACTTCTTTATCCTAAATACATACTAGCCTGCAACAATGTTCAGTTTGACTGATTGCAGAACTTTTTTAGGATTTGGGTCACAAAATATTAGCTTGAGAAAAAGTATCCGAACACCGAAATAGTTCGAAAAAAATAATAAAAAATACTTTGAAAGACATACTTTTCTTAAACAATTCGTACTAAAAAGTAAAAGTAAAAAATAATTTTGTTATGCATGGCTAAAAGAAAAGCATGGGGGGCACCAATTCAAGAATTTATAAAGTAATTGTATATGAGAACGTGCCCCACCCTTTTCTTTAAAGAACGCTAGTAGAGAAAAACTGAGTTCAGATTTGACTACTTTATAAGTTTTGGGTCGCTTTTGATTTGGTTAGGTTTCTCAATTATAAAAACTGGAATTGGTTTCACTATACGCAGTTCACACCACACTATAAACATACTTTTCTGATTATGGATGTCCTTATTATACTATACAGTTGTACAGCTTGTGGTAAGATGGCGTCAAAACGCCAATTTAAACTTTGAAAGAATTACGATCGCCCCTCCCACCCTCCCGAAACTTTACTTTTTGGTACAGAGATTTTTTTTTTAAATCTATAAAATGGCGCGCACTTGACCCACATTGAGGTTTAATGAAATTTATCGTTTTGCCATAGACTTCAAAGATGATGCATCCCCGTAAAAAACAGAGCTGATGTTTCGGGGAGCAAGTTTCCGTTGGCCCACCCTGTATATATGAAATAAAACATGATGGTCAGAACCCTGATGGGATCAGAAACATTACGTGTATAATAAACACATTTAAAATTCACATTAACAACGAATATTAACAGTATTCCATAGTGTACTGAACACGTGCAGCACAATTAAAGCTGGTACGTCACATTGAAACAGGCTAAATATTTTAAGAACGTAGTCAATAAAACTATGCCTATTTGATACTCGCAACACTAACAGAAAGTTATATATATTGTTTCCTGTTCAAAATTCTGCAACCATCGATCAAAATCAAGTTATAGGAATGGACTCGTTCCAAGAGAACACAAAGTTATAGTATATAAAAATAGTGTAGTGGTCAAACGGAAAATATATACCATCATGACATGCAAACACCAAACGGTTCGAAGACATCAACATTTTTTTTCAATGTAAACTACAGAAAGTTAAATTCTCTAAATTATTCAATTAATTTTGACGTTTGCATAATCTTTCCGCTCTTTGCATTATTAATAATATTCATGTGGACCTATCCAAAACCAGACACTTCTCAAATTCTGACAAATTCTCAGCTGACTGAGATGAGGGAACAATAAGGAAAAGTAGCAACACCGATTTGTTTTATTCTACAATCTACCACTGCATCTCTCAAATGTAAAGTACTGCATTACTAGACAGCATACAAACCTTGTTTGCCCTACATCTGGAGACTAGGCAGCAGTTCATGATTGAGATTATTCTCCGTATTAACTTATTAAGGACTGTTACCTGGAAAGGTTGAAAGTGTCAGTACAGATATGACGAAGGATGATCTATATTCATAAACGTCTACGATTTGTTTTTCTGGCTTCTACGAAGTTCTTCGATTCACTGTTTGCTGCCTATAAGATCAATAATCCTTGAAGATCTCAGTACATTAAAACTCTCTAATTGGTTCAGCAGTTTACATTAACGTAAGTTGCTGAACCACTCGTAAAGCCTAAATTTATCGAATGTTTAAGCACGTAACCTTTCCTCTTGTCACCTACAAAGCACTGATTCCCCCAAATTAGACTACTGCTCCCCGATCTGATCGATGGACAGTCCAACTCACCTCTCAAGATTGAGCTCTCTAATTAACTTCTAAATTAATAAACATAGACTTTTTACCCTAAAGCTTCACCTATACCGGAAATTTGGAGAAAAACTGCCATCTCTAATTACTGTATAAATTAGCCCATGAAAAGTTTAGATCTGAATCTCTATTTATACAAAAGAACTCCCTAAACGCGTCATTTATGATTTATCGAAACCTATTTATCAGTGTAATGAGATGAGAGGTTTCACAGTGGTTCCAATCATCTCTTCTTTCTTTCTTCCAACTTCATAAATGTTGTAATATCCTGTATAACTTGTCTCCGTCGGAATTCCATACTTAACTTGCAAATAAAGCTATGGTAAGGGACATAACATCATAGGACAATTCAATTTGAATAATTTATTTTTAAAATATTTATTACTGCCCAAAAATCTTCATCTTTTACGTTCATACACATTTTTCAGCTATCCTATTTACCTAAAATCGCATTTTAGTGAATCTGTTATTTTTTACTTCATTTTCCACAGAGTGACACTTTTTAGGCTAACATCCAAAGCCACTAGAAGCAGCAATTTTTCTTTTAGAGGGTGAATATGGAACAATCAAATAATATTTTAACGTAGATCTTAGCGGGAAACTTTTGTAGCTCTATGCTATCATGCTATCAATGCTTAAACTTAAATAAAAACAGTCATATATATATATATATATATATATATGGGCAACGCCCTAGCCGAACTGGTCTACCGGTTCCCGTAAGATCACCGAAGTCAAGCAGCTCTGGGTCTGGTCAGCGTTTGGATGGGTGACCATTTCAGCACTCCAGATGGTGTTGCCTGTGCGGCGTCCACCCAGCGTCGTGAGGCCAATTGGGGAGCTACCTGAATAAAGAGGTAGCGATCACAGTTGAGGGCTTCGGCTCTCCTCTCCCAACACGTCTGGTCAGCGTGGGAGCAGTAGACCACCTCCTCCCTCCGGGAGAGGCCTCATCCAGTAGTGGATTGAATATCGCTTTGTTTTATATATATATATATATATATATATATATATATACAGATGCTTATCAGAATAATGGAAACACCTGTAGTTGGCAACACGTCAGATGTATGGGTTGGCAGTGGTGTCGTGGCGACCGCAGCGCCGGACTGCTGGTGGTGGTGTGTTAGGTCGGTCTCCATACTACGTCAGGCGTCGTGGAACAGGAGTGTGCAGTGGATGCAGCAGACGGAGGTAGTGTAAAATGGGAGACCTCTCAGAGTTTCAAAGAGGGCAAATTGTTGCCGGGTATTAAAGCGCATTGTCACGCGGAACCGTCGTACCACTGCGGCGCAAGTGACGGAGGAACTCAATCAGCACCTCCCCCAACCTGTTTCGACAATCACAGTCCGCCGCGAATTACATGACATGAACTTACGGGGTCGTGTTGCACGGGCCAAACCTCTCATCAGGGACCAGAACGCTTTAGCACGCCGCAAATGGTGCCGCGACCATGCAACTTGGACCGTTGACGACTGGAAACGTGTGGTGTGGTCGGATGAGTCACTATTCACCCTATTCCAAACCACGGGCCGTGTTTATGTGTGGAGAACGCCCAAAGAAGCGTATGATCTGCAGTGTCTCCGCCCAACTGTGAAACATGGCGGCGGCACGGTGATGCTGTGGGCCGCAATATCATGGTTTTCATTGGGTCCTGTGGTCACACTTCGCGGACGCATCACTGCCAACGATTATGTCGCAATTTTAGGATACCACTTGCATCCTATGGTCCGGATGTTGTTCCCGGACAATGACACCATATTCCAGGATGATAATGCACCCATTCACACAGCTGGAGTTGGTTTGAGGAACATCGGGATGAAGTTCAACACCTCCCCTGGCCCGCCCAATCCCCAGATCTCAACATAATTGAACATCTGTGGTCCATCTTGGAAACACGACTCCGGCGACGATTTCCACCTCCATCCTCTCTCACAGAACTGGCCGATGCCCTGCACGAGGAATGGTGTAATATTCCACTTGCTACCATTCACGACCTCTATGCCTCCATCCCACGTCGC